>JANHFT010000091.1:8531-20573 GCA_032467955.1 Pseudoxenodon macrops | reverse complement strand
AGAGCACTGCAAACCAAGACAACTAGACACAAGGACAGTTTTTTCCCGAACGCCATCACTCTGCTAAACAAATAATTATCTCATCACTGTCAAACTACTTACTAAGACTGCATTACTATTACTATTAGTCTTCTCATCATTCCTATCACTATCTCCTACCACGTACGACTGTAACTTATTGCTTGTATCCTACGACTTCTTATTGATATTGTTTCCTGATTGCTTATTTGTTCCCTATGACTATCATTACATGTTGTACCTTATGATTCTTGATGAACGTATCTTGTCTTTTTATGTACACTGAGAGCACAATATGCACCAAAGATAAATTCCTTGTGTGTCCAATCACACTTGGCCAATACAGAATTCTATTCTATTCTATTCTATTAAGTCTTTTTTTACTTCAACGCTACAAGTCTTAAAGTTGCCAAAGGTTTGAAGCCCCTGTTCTATATGGATTGCTTAAGAGTTTTAACGGTCTTCTCTGTGTTGGAGCTCTTTCTGCAGTGTTTCCAAAGTACATTCTTCGGTTTTCCTCTTGCTCTTTCTTGACTTGATTTGGTTGTCTTGCTGCCTGTCCCTGGAAACAGCAGATGGGTAGTTGTTACAGAGACAGAGGCCATTGCCCTGCCCAGTGGTTAAAAATATTTTCAATTAAAAATAAATTCTATGCAGCCCATCCAGCATTAGGCTTGAAATAAATAAGAGTAAAAATAAAATACTGACAAGTTGAATAACTGGCCAGAAGTAAAAGTAGAGATAAGATAAAAGTAGGAACAGGGTAATAAAATTGAAGAGGAAAGAAGATAAAAACCAACTTTTAGAGGGAGCTCTTGACAGGCTATGCTAACTCATTCCCATCTTAGAAGTAATTCTAAAATCTATTGAAAATTTGTAAGCATTCCAAATTTTTATGGTCAGACCATATTTCAACAGCGTATTTCACTCCTTCCAGGAAGGAATGCACTGTACCGAAAGGTCTTCTTTATAGCCAACGTGCGTTTATTTGAAACAGTATATTTAGTTCAATTATATAGACATTTTTCTAAATCCTTATAGATGCATTTTCAAAGGGATATCAATTTTCTATAACTGTGAATTCCTTATTTAATTTAATTCAATTAAGGCACTACCCACCTCCAAACCAATTTTAGGAAGCTCATAATATAATAAACATACAAAACACAATTCAAAACAAAAAGCAACATGGGATCCAGTTATGTAATACAATAAATAAATAAATCGCATCCAGCAAGAGGTTCCATCTATCTTAATCTACAACAATCAGTTATTTTAAGACCTGTATAGAGTATGGACAAATGGAAAGTAACCTTGATGGAAATAGTCATTATCTGGGGAAAAGTGGCTTTCTGGGGCAGCAGCCCCATGTACAACACATTGCAATACCAAGGTGCAAGGTGATTAGAACATAAATGATTGTCTGAAAGGTTTCTCAAGCCAGGAAGTGTTGCAACTGGGGCACCAGACAAAGCTGTGCCAAGGTCCCATTATTGGCCACAGCTGCCATCTGCTGTTTGAGCAGGAACTTTGAATCCAAGAGGCCCCCCAAATGTATCCTATTCTTGAATTGATCCCATCTAAGTTATATATGGAATTCTTGCACAGACAAACTCTGGATCCATGTAGCCATAGTATCTGCAGCCATTTGATGTTCATAGATGTGATTTAGAGTTGGCTTTTTCCCATCTAGGTCTGTACAATCTCTAGGCAATAGTAGATTACCACTATAGTCTTATTTACGTGTTGCACCTTATCATTCTTGTCAAATTTATCTTGTATTTTTATGTACACTGAGAGCACATGCACCAAAGACAAATTCCTGGTGGGTCCAATCACACTTGGCCAATAAAGAATTCTATTCTATTCTATTCTATTCTATTCTATTCTATAAAAGAGGACGTGTGGTTATAGAAGAGACTCTACATAAACTTCTATTTGGTTCCAGACTGTAAATTGATCGTAGTAGCCTCCTTTCCTAAATTGCAATACAATTTCTATCCAGGCTCGTCTATGTTCTCTGGAAGTTTGTTGCTTAGATCCTGCTGCAATATCCATTCTACTCTAGAGTTAATGAGACTTATTTTATTGTTCACTGTGAAAGAATAAGCAGATACGGAGGAGAGAGTAAGCTGTAGGGAAGCTTAATAAGACATACCAGGTGTTTATTTATTTGATGTATAAACCACCTTTAATAAAGGAGTTCAAAGTAGCCCTTCTCCTATTTTTGCTCATAACAACACCTCCATGAGGTAGAGTTGAGAGAGAGAGATGACTGACCAGGATCATTCAGTGAGCTTCTCTGGTTAGGATAGACTAGAATTTAGGACTCTTCACTCCTAGTCAGTGGTGAAATCCAATTTTTTTTACTACAGGTTCTGTGGGAGTGGCTTTGTGGGCTTTGTGTGGCTTTGTGGGCGTGGCAGGGGAAGGATTCTGCAAAATCTCCATTCCAACCCCATTCTGGGGCCAGCCAGAAGTGATATTTGCCAATACTCTGAACTACTCAAAATTTCGGCTACCAGTTCTCCGGAACCTATCAGAATCTGCTGGATTTCACTCGTGCTCCCAGTCCAAGATTTTAATTATTACAACACGCTGATCCTTGCTTCAAGATAATCTTCAGGGGATATAAGTAAAGATGTAACGTTGATCAAAGCCATTGATAAGTTTACATGATATTGCTGAAACAAACAATTCACTGCTAGTAGATGAATAGGGTCAAAATGGCCATCAAAATCTCAGCAGATGTAATAGTTTTAATACTTTAGCATTTATACCTATTGGGGAAAGATTTGTTGCATATTACAGTCTGGAAAAATATTTCATTAACTTAAGTTTTTAAGACCTAATACTGTAAAGTTATTTTAACATCCACCTTAACTAAAATATGTGTCTTTACCAAAGTTGCCACCACAATGAACAATGCAGAAATTGGCTTTTTAAAAATGATAGCAATGATAAAGGCCTAAAAGCATCCGATAGTTTTGCATTCATTCAGCAGGCCTCTTCCCTGTTGCCCCACTTGGAGTCTACTCAAGAACATTGCAAGGAGTCTTCCTGCTTGCTTTGTTTGTAATTATGATAAAGTGCAGTGGGAACAATGTGCAGCTCACAGTCCATGTTACTTCAGAAAATGGGACAGCTTGAGAACCCATGGAGTTTATTGCCTCAAGGAACTCTGAATGACAGGACGGGTTTCTTATTGATTTCAAATAATGGCAGCTTTGGGTGGCAGCCAACTGCAACCCAAGGCAAATTTCAGTTTAATCAAACTGCAAAGGAATAGGGCTCCATCACATTTTTCTTCTGTCAGTCTTGTGTTTATTAGTTCGGACGCTTTATCTAGTGAAAATTAAAATGATTCTCTTCCTCCCTCTTTTTTCATTACCCAATTAAATATTTTATGCATATTTTAGAACTTCCTGCTTGCCTACATAAATAATAATATCGTATTACTAAATATGTAATGGCAACGAATAATAAGATATGGTATAAAAGACTATTGTACATAGGAATGCATAGGCTCTAACACCCTATGCCATGCCCAATCTTCTTTCAGATTCGATTACTGCTGTATTTTATATGATATAGAAGCTTTTGAGGGCTACAGTAAAGTTCTGTTGGTAATAAATCCAGTTAGAGATAGGGACAATTGGTAAGTAATCCTATTTTAAATATTCTTGTCATGGAATTGCGATGCCTGGCATATGAAAGCATGAAAGCCTAATTCAAAACAAAAGAAAATCTTGCATAACCCACCCACCACCCTTTACCACCACATTATGTGTGTGTTTTTCTGTGAAGAGTCAAACTTTCAAATAACCGAAAATATATGCTGATATGCTGCAGTGTCTGTCAGAGTACAGAGCGAAATAATAGTACATATAATTAAACTCAGTTTAATGGTTGTTAATTCCACCCACAAGCAGCCTCTAGGGAGGATCTTACTATGTTGTCATCCAAATGCAATCAGTTTCCAACTGGGACTTGTTTCTGAAAGAATCCACCCACTTTCTGCAGAATCTCTGCAGCACTTTCTAGACAAAAGTTGGCAGCTCTAAAAAGAATTTTGCAAAGGATGGAAGCTCAGAGAAATGTTCCAGCAGACTGCAAGCACAGATCACGACAAATGAAATTCAAGAATAATGTGAATAATGTGTGCAACATAAAGCTCCTTGGGGTTTTGTTTGTTTTTGTTTTTGTAGACACAGCAGATGGAAATCTAAGAAAAAGACAGCAACTCTGAGGTGAATTGACTGGATACTGGAATCCTTTTTATCTGAAAGTCACTATTGCAATTACACCATTTTGTTCCATTGTTAGTCAATGGATGTATGGCAAGGCATATAGGGAAACATACACTGTACTTGTAGTCAGAGGTGGGTTTAAAATTTTCTTACTGCTGGTTCGCTCAGGGGTGAGCTGCGGCTGCTTTGCACGCGTGCACATGCACAGTGCTTTTAGAAAACTTCTGCGCATACACAGAAGCAAAATCCAAGATGGCGGCCCCATAGGGAGTTTGGTAGGCCCGGGTTAGTAATGGTTCTACTGAACTGTGCCAGAAAGTTACTAACAGTTCGGTAAAACCGGACCAAACCATTAGGAACCCACCTCTGCTTGCAGTACAAACATTGACACATTAAATTATAGCAATGTTAAGGGAAGTAAAATAGAGGTTTTCAATAACTATGTAGTACTGCTTCTGACAGCTGCCATCTCTCTTCATTTTTGCCCACTGTAAATTAAATCTGCAGATTCTTAGCAATAGAAATTCCACAAGATTTGAGAAGTGGTTTGCCATTGCCTGCTTCCTAAGGCTGAGAGAGTGACTTGCCCAGGCTCAAGTAGACTAAAATGTGTCTAAAATGGAACTAGAACTCATAGTCTCCTAGTTCTTGCCTGCTTCCTTAATCATTAGACCAAACTAGCTTTCCCTATGGTGTATGCAAGTATAGAAAAAGGCTGTCTCACAGTGGTAGCATATTTTCCTCTGCATCCAAGCATTCACTATATAGCCTATCCAGAGGAAAGGAATAGCTGGTTACCAGAATGAGAAAAAAAATTAAGGCTTGTATCCAGCATGTGTTTCAATATGTTTGCAACTTTAATTGATCATAAATCTCCCTTGTCTTGCACTTACGATTCATCTAGCCCACAGTAATGGAGAAGAGCAATGATACAATGTCAAATCTCATCCTTTGTTCTAGTAAGAAAGAAAAACAGTTCAGTAAGGATAGGAATATAAATATAAATACATAGATCCTGAATTGTTCAGATGATAATGGATGACTGATTATGAAATCTCATTTAAGAACAGTTTATTTCATGGTATTCCATATATGACTTGGGCTTTTGATATAACATCATACTAATACTACATTACCTGGAATACCTAGAATCTTGTTGTCCCAAGGGAACTTATTTCTAAAAAAAAAACTTGTACTATATGGTGACTTTTAAAAAAATGCTGCAGATGAAAATACATTTAATATTTACATTTAAAAACCTGAACAGTATTGAAAAGGCATTCATCATGCTGTCGTTTTTTATCAGGATTAACTCAATAACAAATAAATTGTGTCCCAAATTATATAGTAATAAATATGGCTGTGTTTTTCATATCTATCTCTATTATCTCTCAGTCTCTTTTTATCTATCCATCCAGCCTTTCATCCATCCATCCATCCATCTATCCATCATCTCCTGTCATGATTCAGCATCAGGTTCTCTCATCCCACCACTTCCTGCTGAAGAGATCCCATGATAATATTTTAAGTTATGATATACACGGAGTCAGAGTGATTGAAGCAAGATGATTCAGAAAGTGGAATTTTGAATATGGATCAAGCAGGTGGACAAATGCTAAATACTACTTGAATAGCTGCTTAACTAACAATTCTAATTCCAGTAGCTACAAAATGGACAGGGTTATGCAAATTCTCTAAATTTGGGTGAGGTTTTTTTTTAATCTCAGCCACCATGACCAAGTATTCAGACAGAAAAATATCGGACAAAACATGAGCACATTTTTGCATAGAGTGATGGATGCAAAAAACAAGTCGAGCTTTGATCACATGGTTCCCTTTCATTGAACATAAGGGACTGATTTTCTTCAAAAAGACCAAGTATAACTGCAGCAGTGGTGAAATCCATTTTTTTGTTACCGGTTCTGTGGGCGTGGCTTGGTGGGCATGCTGTGGCTTGGTGGGTGTGGCTTGGTGGGCATGGCAGGGAAGGATACTACAAAATCTCCATTCCCACCCCACTCTGGGGCCAACCAGAGGTGGCATTTGCCGGTTCTCTGAACTACTCAAAATTTCTGCTTCTGGTTCTTCAGAACCTGCTGGATTTCACCCCTGAACTGCAATCTATATTCTTTCTTTCTTCATCTCCAACTACTAGTTAAGTTAGTTGAAACCACTCTGAAAATTAAATAATTTTGAACAAGACACTCTCTATTTGATTTATTGAAATTCTCAGAAACATTAAGTGAAAATGTGTTACTTTAACATTAAGGGAAACTTAACTGATCAATGCTTTTCTGGCACAGAGGTAATTACAATTAAGGAAGTTTTAAAAGCTGGTTACCAAGCAACTGTATCCAGCCTGCACGTATTGTCTTTTCATAATCTCTAGAAAATAACAGAAAATGACAGGCTGTCATTACAGAACAGAGGCCCAGTAAATTATTACATTCTTGCTCCTACAGGCAAAAGGATCAATTATATCTTCTGTGTAATGATTGCACTAAACACTGTTGTAAGTATAAAATGTTAGGGTGTCCCAGATAAAGGTGTGAAGAGCAGAGAAAAGTGACATTATCAAAACTCTGATATTATAAAGGGTTCATGTTCAAGACCCATTTTTCCCTCAAAACAGACTCCACAATAATGTGAGAGAAGAGTTAATTGTCCCACTTTGGAACAATGTGTTGGTTATTCTGACAGCTAAGACAGAGCCAATACCAGCATTTCTTAATGGCTGGCTCATAGTATATGTTACCCAGGAGTGATTGGGCAAACATCACATCTGTTCCTGATATAACTTACTAAGAGCTGATTTTTTTTAGAATAACTGAGCAACTGTTTGATCACATCAGCAAATTACATAACATTTTCTAGGCATCTGGACTAGTAAACAGGCCTCAGTTTGCTTATTTCCTTCTTCTTACCATGTTTGTTTTCTCTGTTTCTGTTCAGTCATGTCCGATTGCCAGAGAATTATCCTGCTACACAAAGTCTAGTTTTTTTTTCTTTTAATAAAAAAACTGCCCCATTGGTATCAATGTTTTTTTTAATGCAACTATTTGTAAGTTTCACCTGCCTGTGATACCTGTCTGTTGCATTGCATCAAAAAAGGACTGCCAATCAATAATTATGCTATCTCAAAAATTATGCCATTACAATATTCTGAAAAAAGATCCAGAGCTTGAACAAATTCTATTTTCCTTCCATACACACATGAATAATGCATTCATCCATATTCTAATTGATGACTTCTTGTCCCAAAAGCTGCAAAAGCTCCATGAATTTGCCTTATGGGAACTAAAAATCACTATGTTCCCTCCCCATAACTGGGTGCTGCACTATTTGATTTATTGCTGCTGTAGAACAAAAGTGTTAGGGTCACCGTTAGCTTATTATCATTAAGGTTACTTTTTGTTTTGTATTCAACTTTTATTTTGGTTAGGAGAGAGAGACAAAGCACAGAAACCTGTATCAGGAGGTATTCTTTTTTTCCTGCCTATAGTTCTGTGGATAGTCATTAATAAGAAATTTTTCAAATGCTCCCAGTAACAGCTGCTATTGATGCACGCCACTAACTTGCACATAATGCAGAGAAAATGCTTTCTCCGTAATTGAAAATCTGCCGCAACCTTTAAGAAGAAAAGATCAGCACAGAGGGAACAAAAGGCTTACTCAGTGTGCTATCTGTTCTCTCTCCCTGAGCAAAAGAGATTTGGGGAAATGGTACCCTTCTTTAGCTATTTTGCTCTCTATCAATTTTTCAGGATTGATGTTCTGTATCGTAGTCGCTTGGGAGCCAGGTATTGTAAACCAGGAGTTGCAGGGGGAAAAAATGGATGGGTTAAACTATTTTCCATATCCTACAGCCTTCAGATCTAATAACCAACAATTCCAATAATTCTCAGTAAGAGTCAGGAGTGTCCAGACGGTATGGTTAAAAAAAAAAGGCACGATGGCAGCCAAGCAGACGTGGGTTCCTACCAGTTCTATCCGGCTCTATAGAGTAGGTAGTAATTCCGCGATGACGTCATGGAGCCAGTTCCTTCGATGTTTCTGTGGGTGCCGCCATTTTGGATTTTGTTTCTGCATGTGCGCAGAAGCTATTTTTTTTATTGCTGCGTGCATGCGCGGGCTCGAGGCATGACCCTGAGCGAACCGGCAGTAAGAAGATTCCGAACCCACCTCTGCAGCCAAGATGATGTGATCAAAGCTCTGCCTGGATTTTATATTCAATAAATCTGATGGGCGTTTTAGTCGAAAATCTTGGCATCACCAGTTTAGGGGAAGGTTTGATTAGAGTAATGCTTCCTCTTCCTTGTATAATTTTTCCAATGAATGTTAGTTAAACTCAGTATTATCCTCTAAGTGCCTTGACACAATGCTTCAAATTCCCTAAAAAATTAGGGCAACAATTTGCATGCTTGAATGTAACTAAACTTAGCAAGATATATTGAACATCTAAATCAGGGGTGTCAAACTCAAGGCCCGGGGGCTGGATCTAGCCCATGGAGTGCTTAGATCTGGCCTGCAGGGTTGCCCTGGAAACAGCAAAGGAGTGGCCTGTGGTACCTCTGTGAGCGAAAATGGAGCTTGGGAGGGCTGCCCTTAGCCTTCCTGAGCTTCGTTTTTGCTGGCAGAGGTTTGCAGGATGCCGTCACAGCCCAAAACAGAGCTCGGGAGCTCTTTTTCTCTGGCAGACCACTTGGGCCTCCACAAGCACCCCTGACATGAGTGAAGTCAAGCTGGCCACGTCTACTCTAGCCCTCTGAGGTCGAACACAACCCTGATGCAGCCCTCAATGACATCCCTGATCTAAAGGAAAAGATATCTTGGATCTTTATCTACATACAGTATATAGGAAAAGGGAGTTCAAATGCCAGAAGCACATGAAGACTTCCATTTTTCTGAACTCTGAAATAAATTGACTTAATTTGTAGTTTTAAATTAGTATGTACTATACATCAGGAGGTTATCAAACTTTGGATTTTGCACTTGTGTATTTTGCAACGCAGTGTTCGACTCAAAATTGTATTAAAGTTTGTTTTACAGCGTTTGTGTTATACTAACATTGTATGAACCTTAAAATACCGTATTTGTTAAATGTCTATTGTCAGATAAAATGGATTACAAGTATATATTTAATGGACAGGAAACTAAGTAGAATTATAAATGAACAAATGAGAATTTGAGAAGGACTAGAAACTTGCTATCCTCTATCTCTGCAGACGTAGAGCTGGCAACACTTCTTGTCTACAAGAGCTAAGTCTTTAATTTATAGTAACACCATCCACCCTTGGAGCCAACTAATTTCGACAGGGGACTCATTAGACTCCACATGGAGAAAGCCTTCCTCTGTGGCTTCATTTAGTAACTATTTGTAGTTGCAGAACATCTGCAAAATGCAAGGACCACCTAAGTTTCTATTCTTCTTCTTGTACCATATCCATCATCGGATGTTGGAAATCATGTTGGCAATTCTATTTTTATCAACAGCCGCATGAAAAAGTGCTGCTGAGTTTTATCCAAACCAGTTCCTTAGATTTTGAAGCCCGATGTTCTTCTTCTGCCTGGACCTCATTTGCCTTCAATGTTTCCCTGGAGGATTAAGTGAAGTATGCCGTATTTTTCCGGATGTCGCATCACATGTCCAAAATATTCTAACTTTTACGTTTTTATGGTTTTGATGATTTCCCTTGGCTTTCCCAGGTGACTTATCACCTCCTCATTTCTGATCTCATTTCTAAGTTTCTATGGAAGGAGAGAATTTGCAAGATTTCCTATACAGCTAGTCTTCAACTTATGACCGCAATTGAGCACAAAATTTCCACTACTAAGCAAGGCGGTTTAAGTAAGTTTTGCTCCATTTCGCAACTTTTTTTTGCCACAGTTGTTAAACAAATCCCTGTGGTTATTAAGTGAATCATGTGGTCATTAAGTGAATCTAGCTTCTCAACACACACACCCATTGACTTTGCTTGTCCGAAGCCAGCTGGGAAGGTTACAAATGGTGATCACATGACCCCTCCAGGGCAGGGCATCTGTCATAAATACATGCCAGTTACGAAGTGTCTACATTTTGATCATGTGATTGTGGGGATGCTACAATTTCTCCTTAGTCCAACTCACAATAAAATAGCACAATAAAATAACACTGTTCCAATATTTAAAATAGAATAGAAAGGAGTTGGAAAGAATCTTGCCGGTCTTCTAGTCCAACCCCCTGCTTAGGCAAGAGACACTACACCACTTCAGACAAATGGTTATCCAATCTCTTCTTAAAAACTTCCAGTGTTGGAGCATTTACAACTTCTGGAAGCAAGTTGTTCCATTAATTAATTGTTCTAACTGTCAAGAAATTTCTTCTTAGTTCTAGGTTGCTTTTCTCCTTGATTAGTTTACACCCATTGCTTCTTGTCCTACCCTCGGGTGCTTTGGACAATAGGTTGACTCCCTCTTCTTTGTGGCAGCCCCTGAGATATTAGAACACTGCTATCATGTCACCCCTAGTCCTTCTTTTGATCAAACTAGATGTATCCAATTCCAGCAACCCTTCTTTATATGTTTTAGCCTCCAGTCCCCTAATCATCTTTGTTGCTCTTCTCTGCACTCTTACTACAGTCTCAACATCTTTTTCACATTGTGGTGACCCAAACTGGATGCAGTATTCCAAATGTGGGCCTACCAAGGCATTATAGTAGTTCTGGAAATGGGTTGGTCACATAGCAAGAAGAAATGATGCCAGGTGGACCAAGGCAGTCATAGAATGGATCCCACTTGATAAAAATATCTAAAACAAGATGGATCAACAACACCAGCAAGTATTGCAGGCCCAATTGACAAAAGAAAGCTCAGGACCATATAAGCTGGAAACATATGGAAGAAGCCTTTATCCTGCAGTGGATAGACAATGATGAAGATGAAGATGAAGAAGGAGAAGGAGAAGGAGAAGGAGAGGAGGAGGAGGAGAAGAAGAACCAGAACCAGAACCAGAACCAGAACAAGAACAAGAACAAGAAGAAGCTGTGAGCTATTACTTCTGTATGAATGCCCCTTGAGCCTGCCTTTTTAATTGCTTTGACTTTGGGACATGCAAGAATGTTCTTCAGTTCTGAAGCTCAGTAAAAAGAGTCCTTCAAGGGTTTTGATTCAACTTCTTGCTTTGAATTAGAGAATCGTGGAAGGACTGCTGAGTTCAGAGTCCAGATTCCTGAACTTCAACCCAAATTGAAGCAAACAGACATGCAGACAGCTTCAGCACATCCAGTGAAGGGGAAATGATTACTTTACTGATAATTTTTGCTACTGAATAGCTGTTAGCGTTAGAAAGCCCCACACACACACAAACACTCAATTTAGAATGTGCTTTCCACTAATTTATATTCATTATTCTCTGCCATGGATTCTGGAATGTGAGAGAACAGGTCTTGATCTTGTTGGATGTGACACCTTTTCATGTATTTGATGTGTGCTGTTGAGTTTTCGCATAAGCGATTCCCAATTCCTTCTCTCTTCCCCCCCCCCCCATGGGACCAAACTTTTAATTCCTTGATCATGCTCATTGCCCTTCTTTGAATGAGTTCCAATTTCTCTAAATCCTTTTTAAATGTGATTCCCAGTTCCAAACACAGTACTTGAGTTGGAATCTGACCAACATAGAATAGAATGGAATGAATAAAGTTAGTTTTATTTATTGTCATTGTATGTATGTATGTATGTATGTATGTATGTATGTATGTATGTATGTATATATGTATGTATGTATGTATGTATGTAT
>JANHFT010000090.1:39050-58870 GCA_032467955.1 Pseudoxenodon macrops | reverse complement strand
GCGGCGGGGACCCCCCCTCCTGCCGCGCAGGGCAGCTTCTGCCCTCTGCTGAGTGGGGGGGGGGTCTCCTTGTTCCATTTTATGGGGAGCGGCTGTAGCTGCCTGTTTCCCGGCCTCCGGAGGAAGCCGGCCGGAGCTGCCCACACCACACAATAGGTGGAAACGGCTCTCCTGCCGTTAGGCGAGCAGGGGTGTCTCTGAAAGGGCCGGGCGTCCACGGTCAGCGTGGGTGGGTGGTGGGAAACGTGATCCGTGGGTGGCGGAGGAAGTCAGAAGGGAAATGCAGAAAGGAGATCTGTTTCAGAGCACAGATTGCCCTCAAAAAGATGCACCAGGAAGGAAGAGACCGTGTAACCACGCAGGGTCTCCTAAGGCAGGGATTCCTCCCTCCCCTCCTCTTCCCTTCAATGGGTGGGTTGCAGAGCCGGCCTTCCCTATAACACACAACACAGGAAATACAACAGCAAGTGTCCCTAGGGGAAAGGGGAAAGCTTCATACATCCAGCATACAAAAGACAGCTCCTGGGGGGTGGGGGGGTATAGAGAGGATGTATAGTTCTGGCTTTTGACTTGAAGCCCCCCCCTTTTTTATTAAAGGAGCCAAGCCAAGGTCAGAGTTGAAGTGGCAGGGCTGCAGCAATGAAAGGTTCCCCATATGCCAAAGTTAAAGAAATATAGGGCAGGATAGAATGTGAGAGGGGATTGTTGGTTGCACCTGGATGCCATTGGTGGTAACATCAGGAAAATGGTTTGTAGGTGGTTGTGGCTGCCCAGGGGGCAGATATTTGTGGGGCAGGGCAGCATATCTCCAGACCTTGCCTACATCATAACATTGATGCCTTGGCAATTGCTCCCTGCTTAGGTTACAGTAGTTTCCTTTAGTAAGTAGCAGATAAATCTGCACATGCAGAAAAATAGGAGAGAACGGTGTCTTAGAGCAGGGTTCCATCTTTAAAAACTTTGAATTGCCTCCATTCCTCTTTGGAAAATACCCACCTTTTCTTGCAGATAGCAAATGTATATCCTAAGGGAAAGGCCTTTGTCCAGTTTTCTTTATGTGGTGCTTTTTAACTAGAGATTTCTTTACATGCAAATCCTTTCTTCCAATCTGAAGTGTCAAAGCCTTTCAGTAAAGTGTATTTATGTGTAAACTGTTAAAACAGCTAGCCCCCCCCCTCATAGCATTTGGGTAGTTTGACATTCACAATTCTGGCGCTGGGGATGAAAAAGTAAAATGTACAAGCATTTTCTTCTGTGATGGCTTGCTGTCTAATATTGCTTTGTAGAAGGATGATGTTGGATGTCTTGATATGAATTTTCGGGCCATGCTTTGTCAGAAAGATCCCCATTGCTTTTATCTTAATTGATACACAAATGTAAAGAGAGAGGGGGGAAAAAGCTGAAGATATCACTCTACTCAGGCACTGAGAATTCCAGGGAGAGGAGATAATGTAGAAATTCGATAGAAACAGCCGTTGTATGGAGTATTGATTTTATAAAATGCAGTAGCGAAAACTCTAAAACCAGTGCTGGCAAAGGAAAGCAAATTACTATGGCTTATCCAATGAATAAATGAAAAATGGTGTCATTTGATATTCAGGATTAACCTCCCATTTTTATTTCTGGGTCTTGTGTCTTAAACATCCAACTAAACTGTAGGGGGCAGAAGGGGTCAATTTTTATTTCTGACTTGGTTGTCTACATTGCTTATTGCCTTACCTTTTTTGAAAGGCTGCTAACTGTATTGTGTTGCTTTTTTATTTCTATTGTTCTTCCCTTTTCCCCATGCAGTATACTTGTCTTAGTTGTTAATCCATTGCTTCTTTATGTTAGGGAAAATGAAGGTTGCCTTTCACTTCAGGTTTTTTTGTTCACGCCAATGTTAGTGCAAGTCACTACATGACAAGAACTGCAGTGTGCTTAGAATGGATAATAGCAATCTTTTTTTGACGAGTCAGAGAATCTATTTTGAGAATACATGTATACCTCAGACTAGAACATTCAGAATATTTGTTTCTTATTTTGTCCTGTCTTGGTAATATTTAGTAAGCATTTACAAATTTAAATTGGCAGCCGATGCACTATGATAAAGATTTCATGATTTCACAGATTTTAAGAAATGTAAGGGGTTGACATCTGGAACAAATGCATTGCATGGTTATCTCTATGGTTTGTCTCTAAAAAGGCCTCTGATTGGTACTTCAGAAAATCAGTGCTTGATCCAAGGAGAACATACTAACGCTTGGCCTGTTTTTCAAAGGAATTTTTTTCTCAGATGTTTCAATTAGAACAGCTAGTTTACTGCATATTCTTAGTGTAACATTTTAGCTTATTGACAATAATATTCCATCTAAGGATAATAATTATTTTGATAGCTTTGGAAGTCTGCTTGTAGTATGAATTGGGAATAGTTGTATATTCATGTAGGTTACTTCTACCGTGACTGAAGCAATAGTTAAAAATGCAATCCAAATAAGCAGCTATTTAAAATGCATAAATTTTATGTGGTTGCCCACTGTGAGACAGAATTAATTGTGTACTATTATAAGTTTATCACATTGTTTTCTATAATTAATATATATACCTACCATACACACACACACACACACACACACACACACACACACACACACACACACACACACACACACACTCTTTTAAGTAGTGGAAATAGCTGGTAATCTCAGGCAAATTGTAAACAAGCAAGAAATTGTAACAGCCTTTTGTATTCCAGCACCCTCTTCATATAAAATATTCATTTTATTTTAGCTCTAGCTTCATTGCCATGTAGGGATGTCCAGATTAATATCTAGAGCTGACACCCTAAGTTTGGAAGCCAAAGAGAGATAAAATTTATATGATTTCTTTGTACTTCAGCATAGGTTGGATTCTATTTGAGCTTATAAATCCCTTTTGCCTAACTAATATATCTATATAATATTTCCTGAATTTTTGACATAATTTTTGGGATAAAATTCAAAGCGCTGCTATATTATTCCATAATAATAATTATTCCAGAATTCAGTTAATATCAGTTGCTCCTCACATGGTGAACCATACAATTGTTAAGTGCTGCTTCAATTTACTGTTTTCATCATGTATATGAGAAAACTGGTTTTGTTATTAAATTCTATTGATGTATTGGAAGTAATGTAATCTTAACCTGTGTACCTTAGTGTTCATCATGAGGTTTGAAAATACCATAGGATTACTGGATGAACATGTACTTAAAAGTAAAAGTTTAAGAATACTTAAACTTTAGCAGAGTTGTGAATTGAGGATTGTGTTATGTCTGTTCTTTACTGACAGCCTAGGATTTTAAATGACAATGTTTATTCTGTTATTTATATAGTTTTGTCTCAGAATTGTTTAAAGAAGGTAGCAGCCATAGTTCAGGCAAATGAGTGGCTTCATTCATATGTATTCTAAACATCAGAATTAGGAAGGGTTTTTTTTACATTACAAAAACTATAAGCAATAGCTCATCTATAACTTTACCTTTACCTGTTCTTGCCCAAGATAATTCCTCTTTTTTGCATCAGTGCAGCTCTGTTCTTTACATATGCACATATTTTTTTCTCATATAGATTTCTAGCCCTCTGCTTAGTTTGCAGCTATTTCTTTTCACTTGCTAATAAACTATTTTCACTGTTACGTATAATCAGATTAATTTGGTTAAAGGAGATAAGGAAACATTTTCATTCTTGTCATTTTTAATTCTTACTAATTGAAATGAAAGAACTGAGCCCAATTTGTCTTCTTGGTTTTCTTTGTGTGGCAGTTGAGAAAACACACATATTGCTTTTGTAACTCAACTGTGTGCTTTGTGGTAGGTAATAGGTTTGGGGCATAACTCTGAATCTGCCCACATTGTTCAATTATAAAACATTTTAACAACTGGAGGCAATGATGGGAGTTACTCCACTCTTGTAAGAGAAAGTAAATAAGAGAAAGTTGTATTTTTAGTAAAATGATAGTAGCCATTAGATTATGAATTTACTGGAATGGAAGTGTGGCCTAAGAAGTTGGTAAGTATTACCGTAATACTTGTGTGATTAGAAAAGTAATACAAATGGAATTAATCAGTAACTGTACAAGTTACAGTAAAAAATAACCTATTTGCCTATAGCTTTCAGAATTTGTGTTTCGTTTTTTAATTGAGAGAGTCTTTCAGTGACTATTTTTCTGTGGAGGTAGTTATTTCGGGGGAGTTTGTCTTTATGTTCTCTGGGTTCTGAATGCTTCTATTAGAGTTGATAGATATGGTCTATCAGATATAGTAAATGTAGGGTGAGGATAAAGGCAACCTTCTATTTGACAGACTATTATTTGTGAAAGAAGGAAAAAAATTCCTTCTATTGTGAAAGAAGGGGAAAAAATTCCCCATCTAGCGTGTAAAGGATATGATCTGCATTAAATGGTATACTATCACTGCTTAGGATATTAGATACACCCATAGGTAAAAGGTAAAGATTCCCCTCACACATATGTGCTAGTTGTTCCTGACTCTAAACGACCAGCAAAACGACTAGTGTTCAAAACCGAACAGCCAACGCTGTCCGAATACGTCTCCATGGTCATGTGGCCGGCATGACTAAAAGGCACATGGAATACTGTTACCTTCCCACCAAAGGTGGTCCCTATTTTTCTACTTCCATTTTTTACGTGCCTTCCAACTGCTAGGTTGGCAGAAGCTGGGACAAGTAACAGGAGCTCACTCCGTTACGCGGCGCTAGGGATTCGAACCACTAAACTGCCGACCTTTCTGATCGACAAGCTCATCGTCTTAAGCAACTGAGCCACCACGTCCTTTACATACACCCATAGCATATGCCATAATTATTTATATTGGGGTTGTTTTTTTTGAGATCTAAGACAGGAATATTGATGTCTTCCGCAGTGTCTTCTTTTCAAGTAGGAGAGAGCATCTAACTTATTTGAAACATTTTGTTGAGCAGATTGTTTTAATGTACAAGATTCGTATTTGAGTCTTGATCATCTGTTCCATTTTTTGTTTACTTGTAATGTGCTTTTAAATATCTGTATATAAATAAATGATGGTTTTCTTCACTGGCCTACATATTCAACTCTGCAATTAAGAGTACGTCTTTGTGGGACGTTGGCATACCAGGGAGACTGACATCTTTGTATCTTGTTTATTAATATTTTTCCCCCTGGATCATTATTTCTGTTAAAAGGAATTGATTGTTTAGTTGTAGTAATGTTATGGAAGTTGCTATGGATCAGATGCCATAATCCCCAGTTTTCATCTTTCCTTAAAAGTTTCTGGTCTATACAAAATTCAAGATGAAAGACTTAAATGTAATAAGCAAAAACCAGTCCTTTTTTGCTTTTTCATCCAACGAATGAGCCTATAGCATTGGTTGACTAAACAATTACTTAAAGAACTTCCTGGTTATCTCTTAAATTGATTTTAATTATTTCCAATCAGAAAGCATTATACAATATCACATAACAGCAGCTAAGAAGTAAAGCTGGATGTTCTTTAATTTAAAACATGTATTTACCAACTCTGTAAACATTTAACATTATTCTGTCGGACTAGATAAAGTTCATTCTTACCTGAAAACTGACAATAGACTTTGTTGTTATATTGAATTGGGAGATTTATGTACTTTAACTGTTCTATAACTTCTAGAATAAGCTTGTCCTAGTTAATCTCAAACTTCCCAAAACTGAACCCTGCTCATAAATATAATGCAGCTCAACCCATGGGACAGTACTCAACCTCCCCAAAATATTAAAAATAATGCTTAGCCACCAACAGGAGGTCCATTCCTGCTTTAAAACTTTTCCTGAACCCAGCAAACCACTTAGAACCCAAAAACACAAACAAGATAACAAATTCAAGTTATGGGGGCTAGTTAATGCTGGCAGAATGGTCCTATTTGATGCTTCCCCTCCCTATTCTACTTCCTATGACACAACATTTTTCTTTAAGAGGAAATATAGAAATTGGCCATTTTTTAAGATGCATGAGAGTCTGAGTGGATGTGCCTAAAATAGTACTACCTCAGATTTCCCCCCCCCCTTTGTGTTGCTAATGAACTTAATGTATTGCAGCTGGTTTTCTAAATGCCCATTTACATTAGAAATTTTAAAAGTTTTGTCAGAGGACATAGTTATCGAAGTCACAGCTCCTGAGAATTTGAGGAGACTAAATATAAATCCTTAAGAAAAAGCTTTAGAATTATTACTTCATGTTTCATTACAGTTGGTTACATCATTTGTAGTTATATCAACATATTGCCGAGCTGACAGACTTGTAGCAATTGTTTACACCCTATGTACAGAAAAGCTGTGTGCCTATGTAGTATAGCTAAGTCCAGTTGTGTTTGTGGGGGGTGGGCTAGGTGTGTGTGTGTCCACTGTAGTAAAAAGTTCAAACTGGTAATGAATGGCCGTTTTTAATCCCTTCTTTCACATTAATTATAATATTTAGTATTGTTAAAATGAAGACAGAATTTGGACTAATGCAATGCTAAGTATAGTATAAGATATTTAATCTTCATTATGTCAATTGCAATGTTTCTATAACATCATTATCCAGAGAGAACAAACTGATAGATCAACATTACTCATCCATACCATATATCATGACTGTGCTGCTGCTATATTATTGAAAAGCAGTTCCTTGCTGCACTAACCTAATACTTTGTAGGCTTACATGTTACCCAAGTCTGTAATGAAACGAGTGGAAGCTTACCTGATGGAGTTTTAAGAACTGAGATTTTGGATGTATTGCTGTTTCCTTTTTGTGTTTTTAAAGCTAGTTTTATAGGTTGTCAGAATGGGATAATTCTACTAATTGAGGGCAGCATGATGCATTAGAAAGCCTTCGATAAGCCTTAATCCAATGTAAATGCATGCTTCCCTTTCTTTTTAAAATAAGTTTCTAATACAAATTAACCTTTTTTCTTTTTGCTCTTTTGTGCTGCCCAAATAAATAATTTCATATCAGATCTGCATTCCAGTTATCATTTTCACTAGTAGCACTGCACTGGCTTTGATGTGGGCTAATTAAATTTACATTTCCTGCAGAGAGTTCGGCAGTGCTTAAATAAATCAGAGTTGAAGAGTTTGCTTGCTTGAAAAACATGCAGTAAATTTCTAAAGGTTTGATCTACATTTCATTTAAGTGATAGGATGCAACTTGAAGTAATAGGCTAAAAGCATAGCTTTCTGTTCCACCCCTCCCCAAATCCTAGGAAAAGTACTATTTTCCTGCAGTGTGATCTTATCTTGTAAATAACATTTTAGCAGTATGGGCAGCATTAATTGAACATCCCGCTTAGTGTTAGGTGGCAAGTAAGGCTGCTTACTTTGTTACTATTCAAGTCATGTGTATGTGAAGATTCTATTGGTACATTCCTTAATAGTGTTAGGGTTAATAGAATATTTTAAAACACTGTCATGACTTGCTGACACAGAGAAATGATGAAGTCATCAATTTTTATCATCTGTTTTAGAACATACCACTGGCTCTATTGCAAGTCATCTTCTCACTGCAGTGATGCATTGCAGGATAAAGTCAGCCTACAATATGTGTATATTAAACGTGGTTCTGAAAGCAGCAGGGCTGTCTCGTGTTTTGCAGAACACATCCTTTCAAATACACAGGCAGGCAGCCTTTTCAGCCTTATTTAAATCTGCAGCCATGTTAGTACATCACACACAGCCCAACCTCCCGCAATTGGGTGTGGCTAATGGTGTCCTTTTTTTTTTCTCTTCACATTGAGAAAAAAAAAATTGGGAAGTGTATCCTCCTATTATAGACAGAGGCAGTCCTCGACTTATGACCACAATTGAACCCAGCATTTCTGTTGCTAAGCAAAACAGTTGTGAAGTGATTTCCCCCCTCCCCCGTTTTACGGCCTTTCTTGCCACAGTTGTTAAGTGAATCACCGCAGTTGTTAAGTTAGTAACACAGTTGTTAAGTGAATTCGGCTTCCCCATCGACTTTGCTTGTCAGAAGGCCGCAAAAGGGGATCGATCACATGACCCCGGGACACTGTGACAATCATAAATACGAGACAGTTGTTGAGTGTCTGAATTTTGGTCACAACACCATGGGAATGCTGCAACAGTCGTAAGTGTGAACAATGACCGTAAATCACTTTTTCCAGTGCAATCGTAACTTTGAACCGTCACTAAATGAACTGTTGTAAGTCCAGGCTTTACCTGTATTGCTTGATTTTCTGGGGCAAATCTGGTATGTATGTGATAATGAAAGTGAATATATAAAACAACATTGTCTTCACTTTCCTTCCCACATTCTGTGTCCATATTTTAGTTGATAAGATTTTTTTTTTTTTGGTATCATTGTTGCTTTTATAATATACGATGTTGTATTTCTACTATAGCTTAACTGCAGTAGAACCGAAATTCAATATGAATCAAAATGCTTTTAAGATAATCTTGAATCTTGGCAAATAAAGCAGATTTTCAGATAAGTGCATAGGCTCATCTATTTCTCATTTCTGTTTTGCACAGAACAAAGATGTTGATATAATTTCTTGTTAAATGAACTGCTGATTTCATATGCATCCACAGCTCTCTACCCCTGGTTTACCCCTAGTTTAAGGCTTCAACGTAGAATGGTGTAGCATCCTTTTCTCCAAATAGGTATCCTCCTGATAAATTGAGAATATAACTCTCAGAATTTTGTGCAGATGACCAGTGCCTGGAAATTCTGGAACTTGTGGTTCTAACTTACCTTGAGGACACCAAGTTGTGGTAGTGACATTTGAAACAGTGACTGATTTCTTATTATAGTATGACAACTAATGATGGTACTGTACATAGACGCCTCCAAAGCAGCGTTCATAAGTATATTCCTTCATCTGAGTGGGTTAAACCACTAAACAGTGTTGGTATTTACTAAGAGGAATGTTCTCAATTTAGTGCTGCACTGCAGGCTAGAAACATTTCCTATAAAACCATAGTTTTGTGAAAAGAGGACAATGCTAAATTTCAGAAATGGAAACTCTTCTACATTTTAAAACTCCTAGGTAACATTTTATAAGAGCTTATCACGAACATTTATCTAATTATTTATCTTTTTATATAAAATTGTGACTTAATAACAATATTAGGATGGTAAAGTCCTGATATTTCCTATAAGCTTTTTAATTTACTGTGGCTTATATGCTGCTCCAGTCCAGAGGGACTCCGAGTGGCTTACATTCCTTTCTTTCGGTAAGAAGATTAAAACAACAAAACAATATCACAAAAAAAGAAACACAACTTACAATAGCAAGTACAATTACAAATAAAACTCTTGGCAGCTGATGAATAATAAATGCCAAATCCCCCTCTCAGGGTTTTCTTTAAAGGCCAAGTTTTTATCGGCTTCCTAGTTTGGTGGTGTGGTTAAGGCATCAGTTTGGAAACTGGGAGGGTGGGAATTCTAGTTCTCTCTTAGGTGCAAATCCAGCTGGGCCAAACTGACCTTGAGCCAGTCCCTTTCTATAATTGAAAGGAAGAAGGGGGAAAAAGCAATAAGACGGGAACTAATCTGATTTGGAGGTAAATCATTCCATAGAAGAAGAGTTGCACCTGATATATCTCAAGTTTATTATAGTTGTGCCAATTTTTCTTCCACGTTATGTTCTGTGATCCTTGTTCCCACCTATTGGGAATCTCTGCATCTGGAATTTTAGGGGGCATTGATGTTTAAGACACTGTTTATGATCTTTATGCTGTTATTCCTACTTCGTCCATCTACATGTGTGGTTTTGCATGCTTGTGGCTGCATAAAGTTAAAAGGAAGTTTTCCTTTTCCTTACATTTTTAATAAAAAGTTTTGTACAGTACTTTATACTTTTGCTTGTAGCTCCTGGAAAAAGGAGAAGGAAGTTGTTTTTCTTTGGCCCAAATAAGTCAAAGCCAGGATGTGATACTACAGATTTTTTCTTTGCCATCATCATCATCCCCAGTTTATTAGTAAATAAATGCTCAGGATATGAGTTGCCTTATCTCTCTCACAAACCAGCATTAAGAGGAAGGATGCCATTGCCCTCTTCTCTCCCCTTCCCCCCGCCAAATAAATGGTGGCACTGGAAGCAGAAGGACTACAAAATAGCTATGTCACAGCAGAAAGTCAAGATCAAAAGAGTGAGTGGTACAAAAGGCTGTGTGGCAGTCGAGGGACAACCGGTCTCCCTACCTAACCCTACCAAGTTCTTAACCCAACATTTTTGGAATGGAATGGAATTCACAATCCCTTCTAGTTTTATTTTAGTATTAAAAAATAGAAATAATATCTTAAGCTTAAAAGTTCGAATTAAAGCCTGGTTGTAGATTGGAAAAATATGCAATGTTTGCTGCTTTTAATAAACATCTTGTTTATATTTTAGGCAAAGTCGTGCATCTGTCATATGTGCGGTGCCCATCTGAACAGACTTCATTCTTGCCTGTACTGTGTCTTCTTTGGCTGTTTTACAAAGAAACATATTCACGAGCACGCAAAGGCAAAGCGACACAACTTAGGTAAGTCATTATCCTGGATTCTTGCATTAAAATTATTTGTTTATGAAGGCATGAGCTTTACAATATGGAAAATCCTGCCGTTAGATCAAATAAATTCAGACAGGTTGTCTCTTATGGCTAAGGAGAATATTCCATATAATCCACGCAGGAGGTTTTCTTAAAAAAAATAAAAAATATTGAAGTTACCATGTAGTTATAGCCATGATTAATTGAAGCTAAATATGTATAAATAACCAAAGAGTAGGCTAATGGAAATAAAAGTTACATAGTTTCTCATTTTTATGTTCTCTACTGTTATAAAATCTGAAATGACAGAAAATGTTGCAATTCCTGGGGACTCGTAGTTGAAGAGTTCATCGCTTTAACAAAAAAAATAGGGAAACGAAACACAATTCTTGATTTGAACGGGATTTCGATATTTATTAAATGATGCAATTTTTTGTCTGAAGTCAAGTGGCCTGTAGTATACCTTAGTTAGTTTCAGATTTTTTAACGTCGAAAATTTCATTTATTTATAAAGATACACATTTTTTATCGAGTTCACTTCAGAGCTTTCCCTCAAGGTTTTCTTTAACACATCTATGATTTACATATTTTATAATTGCTGTATTTTGACTGAAATAGACATGTAGCTGTAGAACCTCCTTGTAGGTTTCTTTTTACTGTTGTGTATTTACTTTGTTAGCCTCATCTTCCTGGATTGGCAGATGCTCAGCCTGATAGGATTCAGCCAACAGTATGTCATCTTCTTATCCATGTCTATGTAAATGCCCTACTGTTTAAACAATTATATACAATTCCTTTTATTTTTGATACCAATCTGGAAACTCCTAGAAGCCAAGAAGCCTGAATTGTTCATCCATAGGTTCAAATACTTGCATTCTGAATTGAAGAGTAATTCCAGTAATGTTTGCAATGGCAGCCACCATATCTACTTACTCTGATGTGGGTGTTGCTGCCACCACCACCACTGCTGCCCTTTGGCTCTAGTCAGTCACAGGTAGTCCTCGACTTACAACAGTCCATTTAGTGACCGTTCAAAGTTACAATCGCACTGTAAAAAGTGACTTATGACCATTTTTCACATGACCATTGCAGCACCTCCGTGGTCACGTGATGAAAATTCAGACAATTGGCAACTGATTCCTATTTATGACGGTTGCAGTATCCCGGGGTCATGTGATCCCCTTCTGACAAGCAAAGTCATTGAGGAAGTCAGATTCACTTAACAACCATGTTACTAACTAAACAACTGCAGCAATTCACTTAACAATCGTGGCAAGTTAGGTTGTAAAATGAGACAGAATTCACTTAATAAATGTCTCGCTTAGCAATAGAAATTTTGGGCTCCCATTGTCGTAAGTCGAGGATTATCCGTATTCTCTTGACAGCAGTGGTTGCAAAACGTCACCTCAAATGCAAAATCAAGATTGCTCAGCTCTGCTTCCACTTCATTCTCAACTGGGCACATACCAGAATGAACGAAATTTCTTCTTTGAAGCTCTTAGTAACTCTGCTTAGCTAACAGCAGTCTCCATGGAGACAAAGAGAAATTCAAACTCCAGAGACCCAAATGCACATCATTAACAAAAGCAGTTATATGTATATTTGCAAAATGAAGTATTTGCACCCAGTTTTGCACCTGTAGGTCCAAGAAGGAAGGAGTGAACATTTGAGGGACTTGCCACCTTGTTTTACGGGGCTTGTCACTGACAACCTTCTTTCATAGGTCATCAGCATTGGACTCACATTTTTTATATTTTTATGTTTATATTCTGAATTGTGTTTTGTCTTTTTCCACATGGTTAATTTGGCTGGTATTGAACCTTGCAGTAAACACTGTACATCTCCTGATCTCTGTGGTAGCTGGAGATGAACTTTGGTAAAAAAAAGCTCAGTTTTTCTGGCTATGGTAGCACTTGCCCCATTATCCCTTGAATTAAGGAAGATATTATTTAACAAGTTTGTCTTCTTCGAAGGTTTTCCTAGCCATACAGATGAACTCTACTCTTTTCAAACTCTATTTGAAAAGTTCAAAAAAAGGAGAAGAAAATTGAGCTCATAAACCATTATCACACCTTTATTTGCTCCTTTGGAAAAGCAGGCCAGGTAGCTTCCATATATTTCAGCAGGGCATAAATTTGCCAATAGTAAGAATCTTGAACTCTGGAGGAACTTTGCCCATATTTCAGACATTAGCATCTCTTACAATCTCGTAACCATCTGGTAGTAAATGAACCCAGGTCAAAATTGCTGTACCTGTTTTGAACAGGTGCAAACACAAGGATGCTAAATTTGGACGTGGAAAATTAAGATTCCAGTCTCTACCCAACTGTGACAGTTGCAAAATAGCTACAATTTCTTACCGTTTGTTCAGCACCATCATAACCTTGAACAATCACTGAATGAATCGTCGTTAAGTGTGCACCACCTATAGGCATACTAGTGCAGGAGTCCACCATCATTTTTTCTGTTACAAAAAAAATATATCTCAATTTGTTTAATATATTAGCCATGCAACGTAGATAACTCAGTCTTGCAAAATCTGTCTCACAGTAGACTTTTCAAAATCTACATTCCAGCATCCAGGTGACTTTAGAGTGTAAACTGTAACTCTTTCCGGTTAAGGAACTGAGTTATGTGTATTCTCATTCCTGGCAAATAGGAGGCTGGATAAGTGAGCCGCGATTGGAATGGAAAGAGCATAAGCAGACTCTCAGTGATGGGTCTGTTATGTATAGGCTACCATAAGAAGCCACCTCAGTGGTTGCTTCCAGGATGTGAATTAATAAAATAGTTTAATCACTGCTAAAACATTCCGTTTGATGCAAATTAGGCTGATTATCCTGGATGATTTGTATAAGGCCTTTATACAAATATAAAGACACAAAAATACATAAATACAAAAGGGAAAACTTGTCAGTGAACAGGGATTGCATCATTTGATGGTGGATGTGTAATAGAATCTGTTCTGCTATTTTCATATTTTTATCAAAAGTTTCATGAAGATGATTTTTTTTTTTGCACTCAATTTTCAAATGTCGGTTACACCATTTTTATATGAGAGATTTTTGGGATAACTGACACTGCTGTCTTTTGTTTATTTACTTTTAAATATTATTGCAAAACTACCGTACTTCGATTTGTAGCCAAATTGCAGAGTAGAACATACATTAAAATCTATCAGAAATGCTCCATTTTTAACAACACTGAAGCTTTATTTTAGGGTATAACATTCAGATAATCATATTGTAAGGCTCTTGACATTCATCCACCCATTATATTGCTATAGCAACAGTTAACTTGGATGGGTTATATAAGCAAGAACTGCATTCTATGTTATAGTTAAAACTGATGTTTTTCATTTTAAAAACCATTCCCATCTTCTCATTATGTGAAGAGAAAGGAATGTATGTGTATGAAATTAACATAAACAAACCTTCCCATTCATCCTTTACATTAATGAACAGCTTTACCTGTTAACTCTAGTGTGCATAAGTTATTTTGTAAGCAAAAGCAATTCCAACTTGGTACACACAGGTATTTTTTTTTTAAATCAATCAGCTTTAAAGCTAAATCTCATATTGAAGCTCAGTTATTGGGTGAGCTGCCTTTTCAAATAATAAGTACATCTTAAGATGCTATGGGACATGGGTGTCCCTGACCCTCTTCCAGATCCATTAGTAAATCTGCCAATTAATGATGGGAACTACTTTTATTTAAAAAAATCCTTTTATCTAATGTTTGTATTTTCAGTTTAATCTAGTGGAGCGGATTATTTCAATTTCAGCAATGGAATTTATTTCTAAATTGTGATAGAACAGTATTAAGTACAGTAGCAATTTAACCTAAGAGTTTTGGAATCTTTGTTCTTAGTTTGGTATGACTTAGTAGACCATCAGACTTAGTTAAATTAGAATATAGAAATGTTACAAGATAAGAGTTGTATGCAGCGGGTGAAATCTACTTAACTTCCCTACCGGTTCGGAAGTGCATGCTCTGCACACGCACATCATTGTCAAGACATGCTTTTTCACCCTCTGTGCATGTGCAGAAGGCTTTGCGTATGCACAGAGGGTAAAAAATAAGGAAATGGTGATGTCCAGGAGGGTGGGCGGAACCTCGCGCTACTGCTGCTACTGGTTTCCTGATCCACTGACGGCCGCCACTACTGGTACGCTCAAACCGGGGCATACTGGTAGCATTTCACCACTGGTTGTATGTCTTAATTAATCTTCTCTTCCAGTCACATGTAACTCAATAGTTAAACAAGGAAAATATATATATATAATTATTTTAAAGGGGTTTCTTAATCTTATTTTAAAATTTAGTAACCTTTAGAAGGCTTTTTCCTAGTGAAAATAGATTTCAGTTTTGTTTGTATTAAAAAGATACATAGCTCATTGTCAAATTGGAGGTCCATTGATTATAAGAATACATAAGCAACACATTTTGAAGCTTGTTACTAGCCTTGATCTATACCTAAAATTGCATGCCTTTGTAGATCTAGCATGTGTACCATTCAGGACTATCAGATAATTCTTGATTTAAAATTTGCTTTTACAAATTTGAGATTTCGCTGTCTCATATGGCTTAGAAAAGTACAATCCACTATTTCTCTTTCCTTAACACAATTGAATTTTTTGAGGCTTGCAGAAAAGGTATGTCCAAGCACAAAATAATTCTATAGAAGTTTCTCTGCTTACTCTTACTCTCTGCAGGCTGATGAACATAAACAGTGACATAGAATCGATTTTCACAGGGAATGTGAAGTTGTGCCTCTGCTGCTGAGAAATATTTTCATATCATTGGTTGTGTTGGAGATTCATACCTTGGAATCTGTGATAATTTAATCAGGAAGATTTTTAAATGTTGCTGCTTGTCTGAGGCTTGACAATAGGCATATAAAAGTCATAATGTTTGTCATGTAACTGTAGTTCAAGTTGCTAATAAGGAGAGTTTAATTATAGACAATTCTTTATTTTCTTAATTTATTTATTTTTAATTTCTTTTTCTCCATTCCTTCTGCAGCCATAGACCTTTTGTATGGGGGTATATACTGCTTTATGTGTCAAGATTACATATATGACAAAGATATGGAACAAATTGCCAAAGAAGAACAGCGGAAAGCTTGGAAACTACAAGGTTTGGTTTTCTTTAAGTATCTGCTTGAAAGAAGTTTTCATTTCAAGTTGTACCTGGCCCCTTTATTCTTGTAAAAGAAAAATAAGAAAACTTTAACAAAAGTTTTGGGGGAGAGAGAGAGAGATGTAGAGATTATTTCTCTTCAGGAGTTAAACTGAACACATCACGAAAGCATAGCCAAACTAAATTTAGGAAGAATATTTCAGTAAAATACTTTTTTCCCCTTGTGATTGTGCAGAGTTAACGATAAAGCAGAGTATTCAGATTTTTTTGGAACATAGTAGACAAAAATTTATATTCTTCATACAAAACGCCACGCTTTCCCTAGGCAGTTACTGTGCCAGCTTAACAAAAATGTCACTTTGTTTGCACATACAGTATGTATATATGTAGATATTAACACACAAATATATGTACACACATTTGTTTTATTATTCAGTTTTCTTTCCCTAATTCTTTTCTTTTTTAGCCTTCACCCCAACAATGATTTCTCACTACCAGTGTACAATGACAGGTAAGAAGTGTGAGCTGGCGACACATTTCACTAGCAAGCCGTCCCTTTACTGGTTACCTGCCATTTTTCAGCAAGAGACATAACTTGCAATGTTTTCCTATTGTAAAGAATGTATTTCGTGATCTAGGAAATAATGCATTCTGCAGGACTTTTCTATAGCTGAGTTGCTGTTCCGAAATATTCCCCCTTCACAGCAATTAAAGATTTTTTAAAAAAAATCCTGTCTATCTAGAAGGAACTGCACCATTTTTAGGTGGCTGTTAAAAATAGGTATGCACGTTGCCACTGCATTGTTCATCATTCTCAACTGGCATTTTAAATCTTTATTTTTAAAGTAGCTCAATCAAAGGAAGAGAAGGAGGGATAGTGGATAGTTCTAAGATAGTCTTGGAACAAGAAAATAATGTCACAAAATATTTGGCTAAGTACCATTAAACTTCCTCTACATGACAGTCAAGTAACCCCTTATCAATGCCAAGTTGGGCTTATTAATTTAGAAACAAAACAGCTCTTTTGCTGAAAATTGGCAGTGATACCTCCAGTATTTGAGAGTGAATCCTCAGTTTGCTATATATGTTTCTCCAGTAAAAAAAAAAAAAAAGGCTTCCTGTAAAATGCCTGAAAAAGCATTTTACAGGAAGCCTTTTCAACTTGCAACCCTTTTGATGGCTGGAAGGGCTGTTTTAACCATTAGAGGCGACATATATCTAAAGTTGAATGAAACCTTTTTCTTCCTCATTAAAATAAATAGTTGATAATTATGTAAGTCCTTGTCCTGTAAATATTTGTCCATGTATTTAACAATGTGTCTTTATTGTTTGCTCCTTACTTACAGAATCTTGTTTCTGCCATTAGCACTAATCCAAACAAATATGTACGCAAATTCATCTTGATATGCCATGTCTAATACACGCTTACTGTGCAGAGTGGATATAGTTCTCGAGATCTTCTTTAATCCACCTCTCTGGTTGATTTATGCTAAGTCCTTCCCTTTGTGCCAGTTGTTTCTGCATTCTAGTTTTATAAGATTTTAAAAAGTTAAAGCACTGGTCCTTTGGAAGAGCCGATGGGTTTCTTGTGAAAGCTCAATTTTTGGAAAGCTTTGCTGAACACTCTTAGCTGAGTCTTTTTATCTGTCGCGGTAACAGTGCCTCATTCATCTTTATAAATGAAGAATTCACATTGTATTTGCTTATAGTTATTCCATCCAATATTTCATGGAAATCTACTTTAGGTTTAATTTCCTGTAAGGTGTATTTTCCTTTTGGTGGTTAGAATATTAGTTTAGTAGTAATAAGAAAGCACAAGAGATTCTTATTATTTGAGGTGAAGAGTAATCCCCCCTCTTTTTTGGGGTGTGCGTGAGATTGTAGAATATTTTATCACTTATTTATAAGATCATGTATCTCTTAATTTGCATAGTCGTATATACAAATTGCATTGTTGATATATCAAATTGAAATTTTAAACGCCCAACGGGTATCATTTTATTAATTTGTTTTACTAACATCTCTAATTATAATAATTAGACTCCGAAAGCCACCGAGATGACCCATTTCTCCCCTTTCTTCAAATAGTTATCTCTTCCAAGTAAATTCATACCCAGAAGTGTGCATGCCACGTACACACCTGCATACATGTAGATATACACACACATTCTCAAATAACTATCATCTGGTTTTTAGCAATACACTGTTAACTAAAACTTACAACCAGGATTCAAAGAGCTGCTTATACTCGGTGGATATGTACAGTAATTGCCCAGTAGAATAGCTACCTTTCCTTTCATATTCTCCTTTGAAATGGTCCACTCTTAAAAAAAGACTTGCCAGACTCAGGAGCTATTCTTTCAGGCAGATAACTTTCAGCAACCTTACAGAATTAATTGCAAGGTTCTTTGGCTCTCAGCCTATATAATTTATGGTCCAGATTGCAGAGACAGACTGAGAGGTATATTCGTTTTTACATACTAAGGAAACAGTTTGAATATCACCCACATTATATTGGTTCCATACATCAGCTTTTCAAAATAGTACATAGCTGCCTAATGAATTGGATTATTTATTTTTTGCTGTTGTCATCATATTTTTAAAACATTCTTTACACAAAGGTCATGCTTCAGGGGTGGTTTCACCGAGACCATAGTTGTTTTAACTCAAAAGAACAAGCTATAGGAAGGGCAACCTGCTATTGTGTTTTTGATTTAAAAGTATTTTCATCCACTGCTAGGAATAAGAAAAGGAGAGGAAATTGTTACTTTAAATATGGTTAAAATGCCAATACAGCCCAAGCAATATGTCTGTTTTTAACACACATTTGTGGAAACATATTTAGAAGGTCAGAACTGTAGAGGAAATATATAGAGAAAGCTATTTAATGAATGGTGCAGTTTGCATTCCAAAGTATCCTTATATCTACAAGCAGTCTTCTGAAATACAGTCCTATATTTCTTTTCATTATCCAGGTATTGGAGAGAAGTATTCAACTTGGGAGCCAACCAAACGAGAGTTAGAGCTGCTTCGACATAACCCCAAGCGACGAAAAATAACCACAAACTGTACCATAGGTAAGGGAGAGAATTGCATTCCTCACTCAATTCTACAATCATCTGCAGAATTACAGGTAGTCCTTGCTTACCAACTATTCGTTACAGACCATGTATGACCTTTGCAGCGTCCCTCTGTCACATGATTGCCATTACAATCAATGCACCTTGGTCTGTGTCTGATGTGTTTCTTCCTTTCTTTTCCCCGTTGCAGAGCAAGAAAGTTGAGAGAAAGGGATTACAAGAGAGTAAGCTGTTTGCTCTTCTGTTCATCAAAAGCAATATGATTATACTGGCGAGACACGGGTATACTATACAAGTTTGCAGTACTCTCTTGAAACCTCTTTCTCTCCAATCTCTCCACTCTGCAGAGGGGCGGGGAAGCAAGATATTTCTGTAGTCTCCTTTGCCTGACTCTCCTGTGTGGAGCAGAGAGATTAAAGAGGGACTTCAAAGGCTGTGGCGCATTGCATTGCATTGCTTTTGATGTATACAAGAGAGTAAGCAGGCCCAGACACAACAACTTTCTAAAGCAAGGGGGAATGGTTAGGAGGCAAACACAGGCCCAAGGTATGAAACTGAGCAGTCCTATCTCTTTCCTGCCAGAAGCCCCAGTCCTCACCATGGTATTTCCAACTTAGTGGCAGAACTACTAGTCCCAATTAGGGTCATTAAGCAAAGATTAATATTCATGCTTCATTAAGTCTTTTATGTATTGATTTCCCATGTATTGCACTTCAACTTCCCTTTATCAAAATATTGATATAGTCAATCTCCTTGTGAAGTCTTCAAAGTTGGAGGCTTGGATATTGTTAATACTTTGAAGGGAGCCAATTTTGTCTTTTTTACTTATCACTTTGGTGATACTTATCTATTTGTCTCTTTTCTCTCTTCTGTTTTGTGATCCTCTTATAGTCTTTCCAAATGATTTATCTTTTGTTCTTTCGTCTTTTATTTGGTCTGATATATTTGTTGTTACTTTATCATTGTATTCTTTCCCAAAGAAAAAACTGAAAAAAGGGCAATATCTTTCCTTCCTTCCTTCCTTCCTTCCTTCCTTCCTTCCTTCCTTCCTTCCTTCCTTCCTTTCATGTTTCCCCTCCT
>JANHFT010000090.1:5899-22076 GCA_032467955.1 Pseudoxenodon macrops | reverse complement strand
AATTTTTTTTTATCCCCCCCCCCCATTTTCCTCTTAATGAAACACTGAGGAATACATATCAGGAGGCCCAGTGAAGTAATTATGGAAAGTACCATTGGGTAGAGTAATTTGATAATTCCAGAACTAATTGTAAGAAGCGAGAAGTTTTATTGCTGCTGTTCTCTGAATTATAGTGTCACAACTTGCTGTATCAGCAGATTTCAGTTATGCTCAGGCTCTGGTCTCTGTGCCATTCCTGTTGGCATCCTAGGATTGTTTATCGATCCTTTGGAATATAAAAAGGCATTTGTGCATTGTTGCGTTGCTGCAGTGTGGTTTCAAGCCAAGAAAACTCTAGCACAGCAAGGAGAAGAATTTTTCTCCCAGATGTATAATATGATGTGTGTAAAAATCTCTAAACTTAGGAAGGATATTCCCTACTCTAAATTCTGGATAACATATTGGCTGACACATATATAAAGAGTTTGGATTTGACTTACAGTAATACACTATTAGAAGAGCCAGTTTGTCTAGTGGTTAAGACACCAAGCTAGAAGCCAGGAGATTGCGAATTATAGTCCCGCCTTAGATTTGAAAGCCACGTCTGGGTGAAGTTGGGCCAATCACCAGGTGACAGTTGAGTTCTAGTCCTATTTTAGGCAAGAAAGCTAGCTGGGTAACTTTGGCCCAGTGCTCCACTCTCAGCCCAACCCACCTCAAAGGGTTGTTGTTGTGGGGAAAACAGGAAGAGGAAGATGCATGATATTTAAATTACTTATAAAAATAACAAATCAGAATAAAAAAATATTTAGGGAAAAAGAGTTTTTATGTATTTGCTGCTTTGGAGAAAGAAAGAAAAAGGAAAGAAAGAAAGAAAGAAAGAAAGAAAGAAAGAAAGAAAATGCTGAACTTTTTGTTTCCTTTCCCGTCCTCCCCTCTGACCCTCTCCCCCTCCCCTCCATCCCGGGCGCAGTTCTACTCTGGGCACCGATCTCCTCACATTCCATATAGGTTATTGCACCTGGTATGGACACACGCACGGCATTTAGCAGGGTACGAGCAGCAGGACGCCCACGAGTTCCTCATTGCTGCCTTGGATGTGCTACATCGACACTGCAAAGGTGAGCCTCCTTCCCCTTGTTGATGCTCTCCGACGCAACTCTGCAGGTTCAGCCTTTGCAGGCGGTCCCCGGCTTAACAACCACAGCGGAGCCCAGCATTTACGGTGCTAATGGGGATGTTTGTTAAGTGCGTTTTATAGCCCCACTTTACGACTTTTCTCGCCACAGTTGGGAAATGAATCACTGCCCTTGTTCAGTTAGCGACACCGTTGTTAAGTGAATCTGGCTTCCCCCATCGACTTTGCTCGGGGATCAGGTGATCCTGGGGCGCTGCCACCGTCATAAATGTGAGTCGGTGGCCAAGCATCCGAATGTAAATCACGTGACCATGCGGATGCTGCAAGGGTCATAAGTGTGAAAAAGCAGTCATGACTCCCTTTTTCGGTGACTTCGAATGGTCCTTAAGCAACCTGTTGTAAGTCGAGGACTGTCTGTACTTAGCTGTAGGATATCAGGAGTTTCCTGCTTTGCTCTTTCTTAAATTGGCTACAGTCAACCGTCTCTCTTCTTACTCGTTTTCATCGTGGCTTTCTTAACTATCTTCACTCGTAGCTGAAAAAATCCTCTGATTTTGAATTGTGTTAGATTTTGTATGTTTCAACAGGAAAAAGGAGGAGTAAGTCTAAATACAGGCAGTCCTCGACTTACAACCAACCGTTCATTTAGGGACCGTTCAATGTTACCACATCACTGAGAAAAGTGACGTATGGCCATTTTTCACACATGACTGTGGCAGCATCCCCATGATCACGTGATCAAAATTCAGCCACTTGGCAAGTAACTCACATTTATGACGGTTGCAGTGTCCCGGGGTTACGTGATCTCCTTTTGCAACCTTCTGATAAGCAAAGTCAATGGGGAAGCCAGGTTCACTTAACAACTGTGTTGTTAAAAAGTTCGTAAAAAGGGACAAAACTGTTCTGACGAAGCCGAATCCTCGTCCCGATATTTAATTTACAATGAATTCTTCTCCAGCAAAATCTTTCAAGATAGTTCACAATTACTGACCTTTATCAGGCTTTCTTCGCTCCTCTTTTATGCCCTCTGGGAGGGGCCATTCATCGTCCACCTGTGGCTTTACTCCCAAGTCGACCCTTGTTCTTTATCTGTTCCCTTCGTCTGGCAACTCTGCGCATGCGCACACTGGGAACAGGCTCCAGCTGTTCTTCTGCCCCACAGATATCCAACTCCGAAGGCAGCTGCTAACTGTCGGGCGGCCCTGTCCCCATCTCTGCCTCCGACGCAGAGCCCTCATCAGAGCCTTTCCCAGACTCCAGGACTGGCCCCTGTTCCTCCCCAACCTCCTCACTGTCCGAATCTGCTGCCAGCTCCGCTGGCCACCAGCAGGCCACAACAAAAACTCCCTGAACAACTTTCTTGCTTAGCAACACAAATCTTAGGTTCCCATTGTGGTCATGTGTTGAGGACTACCTGTACGACTTTTGTATCTCCCAAGTAAACCTCTTGGAATGTCCTAAATGTGAACAGGTTTACCGTGGCGTAAACTCCTTTGAACTAGCATTATCCCCTCCCAGAAGCAACTGCTTAATCCCTGGGAATTCCTTTTCAGCCCAATTATGCTGTTTTTTTTCGTTTTGGCTGTTGCTGCTGTGCTGCATATTGACAGGTGCAAGGAGGTGGTAATTTCATTTTGCCAGATGTCACGGGAAGCCCCTTGAGTTTGTCATACCTCCCTGTGTTGCTCTGAACAAGGTTACAGAACAGTCTTTAGAGACCCCCACCCTCCTCATTGAGCCTAATTGACTCCGGTAATTGAAGAGGGAGCAGCCTTACTCTCCTGTGGGTGCAAATGATGGTCTATTAAGACTATCCAGCAGGGAGGTTACCTGTAGCCCAGTGAAAATGCGAAGGAGCCATTTGCTAGTTTTTGTGAGCAGATGACAAAAATAAAAGGAAGAAATGCCTTTTTACAGGCAAGGGTTAAACCCTTGTCCCCTTAAAAAAAAAGATTCTTTGTTTTCCTTTCTTTATGTATCTTTCTCCAAAAATGACACAGCAATGTAACTTTTCATGACTTCATAAAAGAAACAGGAAATACTTTTTTTTTGTCAGTGGTGATTTAATAATGTATCTTTTACTTGGCCAGAAAGTTTAAATCCCAATTGTTAAGTCAGTTGCTCTAAATAAGGTGGTGCCATATTTAATCTCAAAACACCAAGTCAGACTCATGCCATGTTGACATCGGCAAGATTTTAGGTTATTACCATTCATCTCCCTGGGATTTGTTGGTAGTCGAGTGTTCTCCTGGTCACCGTTAAGAAAATTCCCATGAAGTATAGAATAAACACTTTTTTTTTTTAAATAGATACATTTAGTCAATCTTTTCAGTCACATTGGAATAGTTACATTGTGTGTCAAAATTATAGAAATGTTCCACATTTGGGAATGGTGCCTTTCCTACCTTTCTTGACTGGCAGTGATTTTGCTAGATAGTGTGAATAATGACGTGTGTAATTTTCTTAACAGCAAGAATCATTTTTTTACTTGGAAAGGCTTGCATGTATTACTCACACACACACACACCGAAGTGCAGTTAAATCATCCTTGCCGTTTACTGACATAGCAGGGCTACCTCTTCTGGAAAGTGTCCTTGGGGTCAGAGCAAAACCCAGCCAATTTTCCACTTAATAATAATATATTACGATCCCTGTGACACAGAAGTTTCTCATACCTAATTTTGGATCAAGTTCTCTACTTTCTTGGTTCGGTCAACCGAGCACAACTCGAAGCAATAAAATAGAAGTAGCGCTTTTGTTTTTTTTCCATACCTGTCATTCCTGATGCACTTCCTTACTCTTGGAACATTATCTTTGTAGATATAACACAAAATGTAAGTCTCGGGTCTACAAGCAGTCCTTGATGCAGTGGGGACCAGAATTTCCATTGCTAAGCAAGGCAGTCGTTAAATGAGCCACACCCAATTTTATGGGGTTGTTAAAAAAAGATGATTGTTGCGGCCGAGATGCTGACTCCTTAAACCGCTTAGAGAGGGCTGTAAAGCGGCATATAAGTCTTAAGGGCTATTGCTATTGTAACTTTGAACGGTCACTAAACGAGTGGTTGTAAATCAAGGATTACTTGATGTACGGCTAGTATATAAAGAGCGTAGTTCTCTGCACGGCTGCAGGCAAATATTCAGAAGGCTTGAAAACAAAGTCTGCTTATTTCCTTTTCTTCAGGTGACGATAATGGGAAGAAAGCCAGCAATCCCAACCACTGTAACTGTATCATAGACCAAATCTTCACAGGTGGACTACAGTCTGATGTCACTTGTCAGGTCTGCCAGTGAGTATGATGAGCAAATCTTTTAAAAACGGGCAACCCCTTGAGGATAAAATGGCGATGTCTTCCTGCTGTATATAGAGAGCGAGCCTAGGCAGGAAACTTCAGTGAGAACCTGAATGAAATAAAGAAAAACAGTTTTAATTGCGTAATAACTAACCTACTGCTCTCAAACCTGCTTGCATTAAAGCAAAGCACTTAAGCTCAGAGAGTACCAAGGACCCCACAATCAATTCTGTCCAAACTATCGCTTTTCATGATCCCGTGGCTGAACTTTTTTTTTTCTTTCCCTCCCCCCTAGCGGTGTGTCCACAACGATAGACCCCTTCTGGGACATCAGCCTGGACTTGCCCGGTTCCTCCACCCCGTTTTGGCCTCTGAGTCCAGGCAGCGATGGCAGTGTGGTGAATGGAGAGAGCCACGTGTCAGGAACCACCACCCTCACAGACTGCTTGCGAAGGTACAGACTGGCAGACTGACATTAGAAAGGAGCAATCTTACCTTCCCTCCTCCTCCTGTCTGCAGATGAGCAATTGGCAGGCAGATGGCCCAGGAGCACACACAAACACAAAAAAACATACAAAAAAACACCACCACCACCACCACGTCTGCAATTATTTCTGCTGAATCATCGTGCAAGCAACTCAATTCCCTTGTAGGAAAAGAGGCCAGGACAAAAATTTAAGCATATAGCATAATCTTGATAGAAGCTGGTAGGTAACCAAGACAAACAACCCCCTCAGTTTAGCTTTCCCCGTGATAAATCTCAGCACTGTGTATCCTTGATTATGTTAGACAGTAGACGGTAAACACCTTTGATCTCTCATCTTACAGGCATTTTAAATAAAACGTCGTTGAACTATGGACGGCATTTGCAGTGTCTCTGTAGATCATGGGTACAGGCTCACAATCCTTGTTTTCCCTTAATTCTGGATAGTCTTGCCTCTTACCTATCCCTCCCTTGCTCAGTGAACAGAAGTGGAGACTCTTAGAGGTAAGGAAGAGAAATCCCAACATAAAAGAGGAGTTGCCAAGCGAAGCAGCCAGCCAAAATGGTGAAGCAGGAAACCTCCATTGCGTCACCCGTTTTTGGACCCCGTTGGTTGGCCTTGTGAAGAAGAAATTCTGCTAGTCTTTTAACAGAACGTTCTGCTAAAATATGATGAGGAAATGCATCCTAGTACTGAATTCAAGAAAGATCAACAGACGAGCAATGTCCAGCAGGTTCCATCCTTCTTTCAAAACGCAGTAAGAAGATTATTTTTCCGTTCCACCTGATGCAACTGTGACTTCACAAAAGATCTGAGAGGTTATAGAATGATCACACAACCACCTCTCCTTCAGGAAGATTGAATAGAAAAATTGGCTGAGAAATTGTACAACAGTATACAGAAACCCACATGAAGAAGACTGCACAGACTTTCTGTTTTCCAAATGGATAAAAGGCCAGTCGAGATAAGAGGGGCCTCAATGAATTTACACTCAATTTCCTTGCAAGAATGGGTGATGCTTTGGTGTCCCTGTCTGGGCTTTCCTCTTACGTAATTATCCATAGTCTCAGTTGAATATTGAAAATGGTTCCACAGCTTTTCACTCTTTACCTGTTCACTGTTTAATTGTTTGCCACCTGTTTACCTGCTTTGAGGTCAGTTAAATGGGGATATCTTTCTTTACTCATTGAATCACCGCACTAATTAGGATATTGAGACTAAATTGTTTAGAATTATAGATTGGTTCCTCGGCCTAAGATTTTTCTGTTTTCTTGGAATCTGGCAAGCACCTTCAGGACAATGCTAATCAGATCCATTCAGCTCTCACTATTATAGTAATTAAGGTCATAGGAACATCCCTAACTGGATCAAACTTCCATCTAAACCCCCTAACTGTCTACTGGTAGATATTTTGGTGGCCACCCTAAACAAATTCTGGAGTTCACCTTCAAACCTTCTCCTTTAACATGGAAGTACTGTACAATAACAATGCCAATAGAGCTGTGCTTTTTGTCTTATTTCTTCATCCTATATAGGGTTTATTTGTTACCTTAACACCAAAGCCAATAATACCTCGTCTTGCTTCCTAAGTAATTCTACCGCATTTCATCAAGCAGGAAATTTCAGAAGAGGTTAACCCCACATTCCAAGTTAGTTTGGGCCCTCCAGAGCTTTTAGGAGCTTTTACCTCGAAAGTAGATGATGGCTAATCTGGAGCTGTTGCAGCTTTAGGCAAGATTGGAAGAGAAATGATGCACATATGAAAACCTTGAGCCTTCTGGATTCCAGCTGTCTTTAGCTGTAACCCCTACAGTCAGCAGCCACAGTTGCTAAAAGATATGCATTAGAAGCTCCATACCATTTCTATAGAGACTTGAGAATTAGTTCTATGTGGCTCTCTCAAATGGCTAGTTTAGCACGGCTGTTCCATGCAAAGAATCCATTGTATGTAGAAGGCATGTTACCAAGTGATCGTCTTGATGGATAGAGGACATTCATTTGTGTGGAAGAAGATTCAGTGTTGGTCTTACGTACTGTCTCAGTACAGAATTCAGATTTACTGTTTCAGTAAGAGAGGTTTGGATCCAAGCATTGCCTCAACAATTCCAAGGTTTGCATATTCCTTTTTTAACCAGTTGATCTCTTTGAGTCTGGAAGGTAAGGATGGCAATTATAAAAAACGTGCATTTAGATTTCACCCAAGATAATTTCCAGATTTGGGAACATATGTTGCATGTTGGCTACGTGAAAAAACATTTAATCTGTCCTCACAAATGCCTCAATTGTGTATGTTTAAGCACATGCAAAACACTGGCCTATTCATCTAATCAAAGCCTAAAATCCATTTTTTGTTTCGTCTGTGGTGATCTCTTCATATTAGCCATTTTGTGATAGATTGGCCACTGGGCCAAATTTATTTTTATTGTCATGTTTTTCAGGTAAAGCTTGGCTTTAAGAACATAAACATTGTGGGGAATTTCTTAAGGAACATTTTAACACCAGTTTGTATAGGTTGCCTATAATTTATGTTTTCTTTTTATGCTTTTTAAATCAAGAAAGGTTATGCAGTAGCAAAGGACGTGAAGTGAATAAATACTCTAAATTAAAACTTGTAGAAGATTGTACTGGAGGGTAGTGGCCGTAAAAGATACTAAATTGAACTTTAAAGTGAAATAGTATTTTACTTATGCTGGTTATCCATTCTGTTTTAAACATATTTTTTTCAGGTTTACAAGGCCAGAACATCTAGGAAGCAGTGCCAAAATCAAATGTAGTGGTTGCCACAGCTACCAAGAATCTACCAAACAGCTCACTATGAAGAAACTACCCATTGTGGCTTGTTTTCATCTCAAAGTGAGTTGCTAAATGATGATTCCTGAAAGCTCATCTTCCTTCATGGAATTGGTTGACTTTCTTTATTTTGTGGATTTTTATCTTAAATCCCACGGGGAGACTGAATCTCAGTTTGGAACTGGGCGTGTACATTTAAGAATTGGAAACATACCTTGTGACTGTTGGATAATATATTTCTAGATCGATTGAGATATCCAGAGTTTAACATTTTGCAGTTTCCGTCCCAAAGGTGCTTTTTTCCAAAAAGCAACTGAATGTCCTTGGTTTTTTTCTTTGAAAACGTTTTGCTTCCAATCCAAGAAGCTTCTTCAAGTTCTGAAGGAGAGGTTTCTTGGATGAGAAGCAAAATGCTTTCAAAGAAAAAAACCCCAAGAAAGTCCAGTTGCCTTTTGGAAAAAGCGCCTTTGCTTCAACTATGACCTGGATGATTGAGAATCTCTAAAGGCATTGCAGAGCCATCTCTCTGCTGTTATATGAGCCATAAAGCCGTATGTTGCTTGCCGAACTTAAAACTTTCAGCCTTGATTCAATAACTGTCTAGAAGAATCGAACTACAGAATACTAGAGTAGTTCAGTGGGTTCTTTTCTATTAAACTATTTGCCCTCCTCCAATTGTGTAACTGGTACAACAACCTAGCTGGACCCATGTATTTTGATGCTCATGAGGATATCTGTTCAGTTGAGGCATACTTTCAAATGCCTGCCATTATATGTTTCCAAAACTATAACTACGATCGAGCTTCAACAGGCTTTGTCAGGGTTACCAACCAGTGGTCGCTGAAGATTAGTATTTTACGAAACTTACAGAGTTGAGATGCTAATAATAAAGGAGAATATTTGTAGCTCAGGGTTGACATGAAGGGTCCTTGGTGCTCTCCTGACACTCTTGACAAATCAGCCATCAGTAGACACTAACAAGGTCTGTAGACTATGCAAAAGAGACTATCAACCCAACCCAAAAGACCCCAGAACCTCTCCACCAGCAATCAGCACCCAGATCAGGATACTGTAGATTCACTCCAAGGTTAACTTCAGACCCAACAACCAAGTAAACAATACCCCAATGAAGAAACTGCCAAAGAGCCAACAGGAAAAAGCCCAATCCAAGAATCTCTTAAGACCACTCCCACCAACACTGACAGGCCAAGCCACCACAATGTAAACTGACAACAAACTGTACTCCTTACTAGCACTGATGACGTTACCTAGTTTGGGAAATGAAACGTCTGCAAGAAAACAAGCAAGCTCAGATAGCACCAAGGATCCCTCAAGAGTTGAGCTGCTTTTGACGATCCTCATATTCCACAGCAAGAGAAATACCAATAGCCATATCTCGTATATCCAAATGTCTAGATTTCATAAAAGTGAACCCAGGGAAGGATATTTTGGAAACAAGCAACGTTTTGTATTGAATGTCAAAGGATGATCTCTTGCCATGAATCACCCTGTCCTCCTGTCTGTTCAGAATTAAGATTTTAATATTTAATGCCTCAAAACAGCGTTCAAATGCCAGCGAACTAATATTGCTAAATTCCGGCAGCTGAAGTAATGGATAGGGGAGCCGTACGTTATTTATAGCTGAACTGTTATCAGAGTCATGATGAAGAGCTGTGTCTTCTGACAATGTTAATAATGTAATATGGCAAACAAAAACAAAAAAAAGTGAAAGGCTATCTCGTCTCTGTAATTTCTTTTCTCGTGCTCGGAAAATAGCCTGGTCTGTTGCTAGGGAATTTTGTTCTGCTTCTGAAATTGGAGTACAATTACCTACAAAGGTAAATAGGACAGGAGTTTTTTTAGAAATTTGGAGAAATGCTGCCTTTCGGAAGAAGAGTTCATTAATCTTTCTGCCCCCTGTTCACATCCGCTTATAGCATTTTATTAGGATGATGATGAAAGTACGGAGCTTATCACATTTCCCATTGTCTCTGAAATTAATCTTTTCCAGCCACTTGTGTCTTGGCAGCATGAGATACCTAGAATATTATTTCTCTTGCTTTTTAAATCACAGCATACCTCAGTGATAGCTTTGTACAAAGAAGGTTTCAAGCTGAATCTACGCCTAAAAATCCCAGAATACCTCAAAAATGATAAAGAATTGTTTTTAAAACATTTTTTTCTCCCTTTTTTGGTACGCTCTGATCTCTCTTTTGTTCTAAAAAGAAGAAACAATAGGCAACCATACAAATTGTATAAAAGACACTCACTTATGACACACTGTTGTATTCATATATGAATAGATGAAATGACGACGATGAAGCTAGGAACCTTGGAGGCAAGTGATCATGCAATATTGGAGTTCAACATTATGCAAGCACAAATACTGGAACAAAGTCAAACTAGAGTCTTGGACTTTAAGAGAGCTAATTTCAATAAACTTAGAGAGAGCTTGGGAAGGATTCCATGGAAAAATCTATTAGGAGCTGCCAAAAATATATAAATGTTTATACATCAGTGATCAAATCATCCAACTTTATGTTCTGTCTGTTTGCTCTTCACAATCTTAATCATCCCAGTGGTGTCATAGGAGTTGTTCTTTCATCAACTTTTAGAATTCAAGAGGAGTCTTCAAACCTTTTACTAGTCTAGTTTGTAAATCCCATGGAGGTATCATTCAAGATTTCTTATCATTCAGCTTTCCTAATATCAGCTTAGTTCTGTTTCAGTTGTTTCCCAGAAGTATATTGCACTTGTTTTCACTGTTATTATTAATTTATTACTTATTAAATTTCTACATTGCTTATCTCACCTACGTGACTCTCTGTATTTTTCAAATCTTACAGCAAAATTTATTAACATTCCATATGTTAATGGTCTTTGGTCTCCCAATCCATTTAAAGCTCTCTTAAATCAAAATATTTTTTCTTTGCTTTTTGCCAATTGCATACTATTTTAAATTTCTTAAATACAAAAAGAAAAAGGTAAAATTCACCTGGTTTAAAATATCCATAAAGTGGTTAAATTGAATATTGCCAGATGTGAATTTGGCTGCCTTAGTATTCTTATTAAAGACTCTACTACTCCTGAGAGGTTAACTGCCTTGCATCCTGGCACTCAAATTCGCAAGAAACTGCGGTTTTATGGGTTTTCGTGTGTGGAGCTGTCATTCAGAACACTTGTGGATGATCTTCCATTCTTTCCTTCTCTGGAGAACTTTGAAGGATCATTCCACTCACCAATCTTTTATTCTATGTAGCAGTCATTGTCTCCACTCATTCACAGAGATGTCTTCAGTCAGCCGTGACTCACATCAGACGTCAATCTCAATAAACACATATTTAGCTTTCCTGAGGTTGATTTCTTCGTCAGGTCTGTCTAATAGAGCTGGCGGTAATCTTGACTAGTTTTGACAATATCATTTGAAATACACCTCTTGAGCTCCCTTGTGTTGAATTATTTGGGTTACCACACTTATCCTGAGGGCATCCATGTGGATGATGCCAAAAAAAGAACCTATTATCTCCTAGCGTCTAACCCAGGTGTCAGCAACCTGCAGCTCCGGAGCTGCATGTGGCTCTTTGGGCCCTCTGCTGTGGCTCCCTGTTGGGTGACCCAACCACTGGCTGACTCTGCCCCTCGCCCTCCCCTCCCAGTCACTTCTCGCCTGGCCTGAGAAGGTAAGGGCGATGGTGGGCAATGGAGAAGCTGCCAGGGAGAGACAGAGAGATACAGAGAGAGATACAGAGAGGGAGGTGGGAGAGGGGGAGGAGGGGGAATGTCAAAAGGGTTTTGTGGTTCCTGGTGTTTTTTAACAACCAGTTCTCTGATCTAATGACCGACTGGGTAGGCGTGGCTAAGGGGGTCATGTGACTGGTGGAAGTGAGTGATGTCAAGTTGGCCACGCCCACCCAGGTTTTGTGGCTCCCAGTGTTCCCCTTTGAACATCAAGTTCAACATTTAGGGGCATTTGATATTTTTACTACTAATTTATTCTTGAGGTTGGAGAATTTTAACACTAGGAATGCAGCCCTGTTCAAGTAGGATTCTCATACTCAACAAACGTTTGTTTCAGAGGGCCTCCTAGCCTCTTTTCTGCCATCCAGAACTCCCACAAACCAAGTTGTATTGGAATGGAGGCTTTTGATTTTGTGTTTAGAATGATCCTTCTCTAAAGAGAAACCAGTAGTACAGGTAGTCCTTGACTTACAACAGTTCGTTTAGTGACCACTCAAAGTTACAACAGCACTGAGAAAGGTGACTTACGACCTTTTTCACACTTACAACCATTGCAGCATCTTCCCATGGTCACGTGATTAAAATTCACTTGGCAACTGACTCATATTTATGATGATTGCAGTGTCCCGGGTCATGTTGGTGACTTTCTGACAAGCAAAGTCAATGGAGAAGCCAAATTCACTTAACAACTGTTAAGTTAACGGTTAACAAGGGTGCTGATTCCCTTAACAACTGTGGCAAGAAAAGTTGTAAAATGGGGCAAAGCTCATTTAACAAATATCTCACTTAGCACTTAGATATTTTGGGCTGAATTGTGGTCACAATTCAAGGACTACCTCAGAGGTGGGTTCCTACTGGTTCGGACCAGTTCCACCAAGTAGGTAGTTAGGCCGCTGGTGACATCACAGAGCCGGTTCTGCTCCATGGGTGCCGCCATCTTTTTTTTTGGGGGGGGGAACAAATTTTTTTGAATTTTTTCAGATTTTTTTTCTTCTACGCATGCACAGAAGCCGACTTTCTGGCACTGCGCATGCATCGCCATCTTGTTTTCAGCCTTTTAAAAAAAAATCCGGGGCTTTTTTCTACTGTGCATGCACGGGCGCACGAGGCATGCACACATGCACGAGGTGCACACACGTGGTGCGGGAGGCAGCGAACCGGTGGTGAGGTAAGTTAGAACTTACCCCTGGACTACCTGTATATCTCTAGTCTTTTCCTTATCTCTGCAGTAAGAGGTAAACAGAAATTAGAGAAATTAAAAATAACTGTAGACACCTACTCTTCGTAGCAATATTATATGCAGTTAGAGAAAAACTAACTGGTGCTGTTAAGTCACAGGGCAAGAGAAAACCCAATGTGCATGGAATTTAAATTTTTATTCTTTTTTTCTGAATCACTGTTATAGCACCAGTGAGGAACAAAGTATTCTAAAGTTATTATTCACAATAATTAAGTTTACGCCAGCTTCCTAGGACCCATGAAATTAAACCAACTATCTGAATTTAGAATACCCCTGTTAAACATGGCTACAACATTTTATAATAAAGAACCATAAACAGTGAAAATCTTTTGTTTCTAAGATAGTTTCTTTTTTATATATAAAATACATTGAAACAGGTGTTGTTGGGGTTTTTTTGTTGTTTTTTTGCATAGCAAAACAATTTTCCCTTTGTTTTCCTAGAACACAAAAGCTTTAAAGATTTAGATTCCACCCCCCCTGGCATATTTCCAAAAGTAATGATAAATGTATCATTACATTTTGAAATAAAGGACAGTGCACAGTCAAATGAATTAGCTGTTAGACTTGTACTTGGTTATAAATAATTGAACTTAGTTCAGTGAATCATTTGATTTGAAGAGGAAGCAGAGAAATTTGATTCAAAGCACTGAATACTTCAAACCATGTCACTAGTGAGAATATGGAGATAAACATGTCCTCCCCAAGTAGGTAAAAGAATATAATAGTACATCCACAGTTCTTTTAGATATGTATGTTACAAAACTCCCTAAAACTCTAGAGGAGCTCCACCAATTGTTACACAAGTTGATTTGCACAAATAATTACCGGTACATCCCATGCCAAACCATATAAATAGAAATCTTTGAATCTGTGGATATTTGTCAAGTGCCAACTAATCCATTATTTAAGCATCCCACAATCCTAGAAAGAGAGCATACTTTGCAAGGACTCCACTAGCAAATTCCACTTGTAATCATAAAGTCTTTGCTACCTAGTCCATGTTCCCCAATATATTCCTCAAGTTGTGTTTTAGAATTCCTGAATTTGCGCCTAATCCTTTAAAAACATTCTTGTCTCTGGCACTTAGAACTATAAAAGAGATGGCTGGCTGGCAGCATTGTTACTCTATGCCAAACAGCAAGTTTAACCGGTCACTACTCAGATTAAAGTTCATGGAGGCTTGAGAATTAAATAGGGTTTTGAGAAACCCATAACAGCTGCCTGGCATGCTATCAATAATCAGATTAAATGAAGAAGACAGTACAAAGCAATTAGAAGGATCAGTGAGCACCAACTTCAAGTTGTCTCTATATGATTCTAAGGAAGCAACAGGGCAAAACAAGAGGCTGACAGATTTTCTATAGACCAATGTCTTATATGAGCTGCTCAGAGTAATGTCTAAGGTCTTTATGCTTTGCTTAACAAGTCAATGATCAACTAGCATAATAAAAAAAGCAATATAATTGTATGTACAAAGAATAGAATAGAATTGAATCACAAGGAATTTAACTCCAGTGCAGAAGGACCCCCTTTAAATACCCTTTGTGGCCACAGATTATGGCCACGGACCACCAAGACTTAACTCAAGATTTAAATCATAACATTTCCTCAAGCCTTTATGGGGGCCCTGACATCATGGGCCCCAAGGTTGAAAACCTGGTGGTGAACCACAGGTTGAAAACCACTGGTTTACATTGTTTCTCAAAGGAGTTTGGCTAACCTACATTTTCCTTAAAATTGTCTTTTATGTATTTATAGGAGGGCAAATGAGGAGGGTAAAAGAATAAACTATATTAGCACAACAGTAATCTGACGTGGTGGCTCAGTGGCTAAGATACTGAGCTTGTCGATCAGAAGGTTGGCAGTTCAGCGGTTTGAATCCCTAGTGCCACATAATGGAGTGAGCTCCTGTTACTTGTCCCAGCTTCTGCCAATCTAGCAGTTCGAAAGCACGTAAAAATGCAAGTAGAAAAATAGGGACCACCTTTGGTGGGAAGGTAACAGCGTCCTGTGTGCCTTCCGAAGTTAGTCATGCTGGCCACATGATCGCAGAGATATCTTTGGACAGCGCTGGCTCTTTGGCTTTGAAACAGAGATGAGCACTGCCCCCTAGAGTCGGAATGACTAGCACATGTGTGAGAGGAAGCTTTACTGTTAATCATTCTCTTGTTAGTGATACTTGGTGTCACCCAATCAACTCTAAGGTGATAATGGTCGAATGACTCTAGAAGGCATTTGAAGTTATTAGTGGGGAGCTTGCTTAAAACTGGGATCTGTAATATAAGAGAAAGGAGATCATGACATCTGGAATGTTTCCTTCAAAATCTGAAATGTAAAACAGAAATGTATCTGTCAGTTGAATCTGCATAAACTGCTTAAGTAATTTATACAGTGAGAAGCCTATTCAACTCTGCATATCTTTTTTGTCTGAGATATCAAGTTATGCTTGTCTGTCTCTTCTTTTTTTCTCCCCGATTCATGTGGGATTTGCCAATAACAAACTAATGAGTACATAGATGCAATATTTGTATATTATGTGTGCCAATGTTCCGTTTATGTAAATCAGAATGGAAAATCAACCACATGAACAAGAATTATGAGAGTGTTAGCAAATTCAATAAGAAAGAAAGCCTCATTCCCCAGTCAAAATGGCTTGGCCCACTTACAGCTTCTTTAGCACAGAGTAATGAGCCAGTATATAAAAAAATAACTGTTTCACAAAAGTTTGTCCATAGTTCTACAAAACACCTTATTTTTGCAGGCAAAGGTTGAAGAAATCAACAATATTTCATTTGGTAGCAAGCAGAGATATTTACTTTTTTTTTTTTAAGAGACAAATTAAACTTCATGTATTCATTTTTTGAAAGAAAGCCATTTGGGTCTTTAAAAGTTTTAAGACACTAAAATGACAATAGGAGATATGGGCTCGACAACATCACTATTGTAGTTGCATATGAGTTCTTCACCTCCCCTTCACAGATTAAAAGGTACCTGGCTGGATAATGATAGAAAATGAAATGCAAAGAGACATATGCTGTGCAAATTACCCTGTTGATATGTACATAGTGCGAAAAATCCACTTACTGTATTTTTCGGAGTATAAGACGCACTTCCCCTCCCCTAAAAGAGGCTGAAAATTTGGGTGAATCTTATACTCCGAATGTAGCTTTTTCAAAGCTTTTTTTCAGCCCTGACGAGGCGCTAGCAAGTAGAGAGATCTTTGCAGGCTTTTTTCATTGCTACTCTCTCTGAAGAAGCTTTTTTTCAGCCCTAAGTCTTTGCAGGCTTTTTTCATTGTTACTCCCTCCAAAGAACCTTTTTTTTTTCTCCAGGTGATAATGATCTTCCTGGCTTTGCATTCTTTGTTGACTGGTTCTCTCTTTCAGCTGTACTTTAGAAGCTTTTTTCCCCAGTCCTAATCAGGGGATAAAATAATGTGCTGACCAGACTAAGGACACTAGCCAGATGAATACCTGGTAGGCAGATTTCCCCCCCTATTTTCCTCCCCAAAAACT
>JANHFT010000081.1:0-13864 GCA_032467955.1 Pseudoxenodon macrops | reverse complement strand
ACAAATTCCTTGTGTGTCCAATCACACTTGGCCAATAAAGAATTCTATTCTATTCTATTCTATTCTATTCTATATTGATACTTATCATGGGTTTTATGAAGTCACAGCTTTGGTTTTGTTTCTTTTCATTATTTTGGTATGTATTGATTTTAGAAAGTTTAATGTACAATTTCATTTTTGAACAGTATGATTTCATTTTTAAAGCTGGAGGGTCATTTGAAGTCATACTATAAATAGGAAGAAAAAATTGGAAACTTTTCAACTTAGAATTCACATTTAGCTGCTACACTATGTCCATGTTCAGTTAATATTTACAGTTTTATTTTGATGTGGTAAGAGTTGCCTTGCAGCGAGATAAGTGGCAAACAAATTTAATAAATGAATGATTCATCTGAGTCAACTACTTCTTGGTTAATTTATTTCTCTGTGTTGACATTGCATGATTGCTGATAACCCAGTCAATTGTTGAGTAATCATTTTCAGTGATGTAAAATAGGCTGAGAGATTTGAAATGATAAAGGTTTCCCATATTTGTTTTTTTTAAATAAACGTGTAGAGATATCCATTCTTCTTCCCTCAGTGGGGGAAGGCAAAATATAAAATGGGTCATGGACAAAAAGCCTACAAAGTCCAATTTTAGCATGGCCACTCTAGGTCAGCTGTGTTCCGGAAGCAGGAAGAGAGGACTAACACAGAATCTTGTTACTGCCAGTTTGTTCAGGGTCGCGCCTCAAGTGCATGCGTGCAGCAGTCAAAAACTAGCTTCTGTGCATGCACAGAAGCAAAAATTAGCCTCTTCGCATGCGCAGAAGCAAAATCCAAGATGGCAGCGCCCACGGAGACACCAACAGAACTGGCTCTGTGACATCATCGCGGAGTTACTACCGGTTCTATAGAACCGGATAGAACCGGTAGGAACCCACATCTGGACTAATATTTCGTTATTGCTATTCACATGAACAGATTGACTGGAGGTAGGAAAATTAGTTTAACTCAAAGAACTCCAAGCCTATTTGGATCTAGAATTTATCCCCCATATCCTTGTTGTTGACTGTATTAGACATTCATACAAAAAGCTAATTTTATGGTCCAGAGAATTGTGTATATATTTATGTATATGTATGTATGTACGCAGAAGTGGGTTCTAAATCTTCTTACTGCCGTTTTGCTCAGGGGTGTGCTGCGGCTGTGCACGCGCGCATGCGTAGTACTTTAAAAAAACTTATGTGCATGTGGAGAAGCAAAATCCAAGATGGTGGTGCCTATGGTGCCGCTGAAAGAACCGGCTTGGGGGCGTGGAAGGCCCGCGTTGCTAATGGTTCTACCAAACCTGGCCGGTAAGTTACTAATGGTTTGGTAGAACCAGACCGAATCATTAGGAACCCATCTCTGTATGTACGACATACTACCCAGCATGATGTCATATCTTTGTGCTTAATTTCAAACAAAACAGATTTACCTGAACACTGCAATTATGCTACATTTAAAGCCCAAAATAATAAAGCTTAATCTTAAGAGAAGAGAAACGAAATTGAATTTTGATATAATATTAAATTATATTTTTAATTATTGTTGAACAAATTGTACTTTTGAACGATTGATAAAGTAAATAGAAACAAACATGAAAAAGAAATAATATTTTATTTCCCAAAGGAGTTACAGCATGGTCTTATCGCTAAATTTAAGCTATTGCACAATTACAGTTCAATCCTATTCCACAAAGAAACCTGCCTGATGGTGAAGGAGGGGGTGATTGTTCCTAAAAAAAGGTCTACATTTATTGTCAGTATAAGCAATATTAGAGGTTCAGAGGTAATGCCACGTGACATCACAAAGGGGTAGAACTGTGTTGAAAGAGAGTTAAGGATTTACACCTCTGTCCCTTTATCATCATTCTGCTTGCTCCTTGTCTAAGAGATTGTAAAGGAGGAGGTCACTTTCTTTTATTTTTCTTTCCAGAGATAAATGAGCCAAACACATATTTCTGGATTGTTCCTCTGGTTGTACACCTCTTTCAAAGTGCATTTCTTTAACTACATTTTCTTTCTGTTTTGGTTATAAAATCTGGATCACTAATTATTGCTGTGGCTAGATTCCAACTGTCAGAAAATGTTCACATGCAGACAAAGTAGTCTTCAACTTCCAACAAGCATTGTCTACTCGCTCAGCAAGTTGCTGTGTAGAAATAGATGATATGAGATGCAACCTCCGCATTATTCCAATTTAGCTATTATATTGCATAAGTAAAAGGGATGGGCAAACACAACTTTGTATAACTATGTACAATAGAGATTAATAAGAAATTACTGACACTACAAGTCCAGTGGGAAAGAGAATTATTATAAGAACATAAGGTGTGGGTGAGAATCTGCCATACTAAGTGATACTGATTCTTTATCACCTCATTTGCAATTAAATCTGACTGTTATTGCTTCTTTATTCTTGTACCATTACTGCAAATATCAAAGTCAACATTTCAATGATTTAGGGGCATCTTCCCTGACACAAGCATCATATCGTTCAATTTTGTACTTGGACAAATATATATATATTTGTTAAATAGATAATACCTGCCTTGCTGTTATCATTATGAAAGTAACTCTCAGTTTTTTTGCCTATGGATTGATGGTATCTTATCTATGCTAAGGAGCGCAGTGGCACATGTCCTTAGGACTCTGGATTGGAGGTTAGCAAGCCTGCATTTGAGACCCGAGTGCTGCTGCATGGTGGAATGAGCTCCTGTGATTGGCTCCAACTCCTTGATGGTGATATGAAAGGAGCCCCCACAGGCATCCCATTGGCAACAGTGATGTCACTTGCAACCTGGAAACGCCTTAAAATGTGCCTACAACACGAGTGGGAATGGGATTCTCTGTGCTAGCTAGAGAACAGGATACCAACTTCCACATGCTCATCTTTCTTTTCTTTGTTCAACAGCTATGCCACCTTTCTTTCAAGAAGTCAAGGCAATGTACACAGCGCATCCTCCATGGGCCTGTGAGTTAATGACTATCTCAAAATTATCCAATTAACTTTCATGGCCAGGAATGATCTTGAGTTTAATACCTGAAGTACAGGTAGTCCTTGACTCATGACCACAATTGAGCCCAAAATTTCTGTTGCTCCAGAAACAGAGACATTGCTCCATTTTGCAACCTTTCTTGCCACAGTTAAGTGTATCACTGCACTTGTTAAATTAATAACAGTTAAGTGAATCTGTTGTCATTGACTTTGCTTCATTAAACAAACTGTTATAGGTTGAGGACTACCTATATTCACCACCCTACTGGTCTTCTAGACGTTAACTAATCTAGGTAGCTGGCGCTGCATTTAACATTTTAGAGATAGGACTGTTTCACAAATGGGTGTACAACATCAATTTTCATTTCTTCATTAATGGTTCTCGCCTTTCCTTTCCAATACTGAATTTATTTTAATGCTTAAACTATTATTTTTATGATTTGTGTTTCAAGATAATGAAAAAATATTCTGTGACTTAATTCTGTGATCAAATGTGACACACATGGTGTAATATATAAAACCTAAATCTCATAAAAGCATAAAAGTGGTGGGTTTTTATTACTTTACTTCATGATGTTTACACATTTTTGAGCCTACAAGTGGAAACTGATGATAAAAGATTTTTAAAATGTTCAAATATTTAAGGAGAATAATAAATATTGGATGCTACTGGCACTGCTCAGAATTCCAACTTCATATTGTCAGAATCATATTCTGCCTCACAATAAATGCATAACAAGAAATGACATACAGTGGGTGTAGAAAGTCTACACACTCCTATTAAAATGGCAGGTTTTTGAGATGTAAAAAAAAACATAGATAAATCACTTCAGAATTCTTTCCACCTTTAATATAACATATATTCAATTGAATTCAGGTCAGGGCTCTAGCTGAGCCATTCCAATACTTTGATTCTCTTCTGGTGAAGCCATTCTTCTATTGAGTTGGAGATACAATTTGGGTTGTTGTGTGGTGAAAGCTGAAATTCCTCTTCATTTTCAGCATTTTAGCAGAGACCTGGATGTTTTGTGCCAAAATTTATTGTTATTTGGAACTGTTCATAATTCCCTCTACTTTGAATTGAAATATACCCCCCCCCCAAAAAAAAGGCCGAAAACAGGATGGTGATGCATGCGCAGTACCGGAAACTCGGCTTCTGCACATGTGCAGAAGGAAAAAAAACCGAATTTAAAAAAAACAACAACTTCCCACCCCAAAGAAAAATTTAAAAAAAGATGGCAGCATCCGCAGACTTCAGGGAGCAAGTTACTCCATAGAGCAAGGCTGCCACAGAAAAGGCCTACTTCCTAGATCTTATCAATTGATAATATTCAGGAGCAGAAACTAGCAGAATGCCCAACCTATCTGACTTGGTAAGATGGGTAGATGTTCTTAGAGAAAGATGGTCCCACAGATAGCCTGACCCTGTGCCAAATGGAGCATTAAAGGTGATGACCAGTACCTTGAATTGCACCCAGAAAGGAATTGGAAACCTGTGCAGCTTGTGCAACAGAGGTGTTACAGGGGCAAACCTATTCTGGACCAGATGAATTTTCTGGATGGTCTTAAGGGTTAGCTCCAAATAGAGTGCATTGCAGTGATACAGATGGGAGGTGACCAAAGCATGTGTAACCAAGGTCTCCTGGTCCAGGAAAGGGCGCAATTGTTGCATCAGGCAAATTTGTGCAAAAACCTGTCCCCAGCCCAGAGGTGGGTTCCTACCGGTTCGGACCGGTTCTATAGAGTAGGTAGTAAGCCGTTGGTTACATCACAGAACTGGTCCTGGTCCATGGGCGCTGCCATCTTTTTTGTGGATTTTTTGTGGGGGCGATTTACATTTTTTATGGTTTTTTCTTCTTCTGCGCATGCACAGAAGCTGAGTTTCCACCATCTTGTTTTCAGCCTTTAAAAAAAATATGTAATTTTTTTGTATTGTGCATGCGCGTGGGAGGCAGCGAACCGACAGCAAGGTAAGTTAGAAGCCACCCCTGTCCCAACCCTCTCCTCAAAAAGGAGCCATGAGTCTAGGAGGATACCCAAACTGTACATCAGCTCAGATCAGTGAAGGGCTGCCCTGTCCAGAGTCCAAGAGCCTGGGGAACTCCACTGCCAGTTGCAGGGAGGAAGAAAGTGGGTAGTAATCCCCACTGGACTCAACCTTACAAAGAAAGTCTCACACCTGGTGATGTCTGGCTAGGTCCCCTAATGGCCAGGTAGGGATCACTTCCCTCAGTTTAGCAGAGTATATTCAGTAAAGACTAAGTTACTGCCAAAGGAACCCATGGTATCTACAGTTAAACCTCTTGAATTATTTCAGTGCACAGAAAAGACCACATAAAAAGATTACTTTAAAAAACAACAACCTGGGCCTGAGGTGTTACAGCTTTAAACCAAAACTATCTAATTCTATCTGGAAATCTATTAGCAGTCAAGGTGTGATTTGGACTGCAAAGTTTGTAAAGAGGAACCTGAACAAAGTAAGGTTTTTAGAACAGATCCAAAAACAGCCTATCATAGAGTATATAATAATAGTTAAGCCTGGAGGATATTAGCATGAGTACAATAGTTTTAGGATATAATCTGAGTTGGTCAGCAGGATCAGATGTTTGTTCTTCCAAGCTTTCAGATTCATGCTGGAACCCATCCTCAGGAAATTTCTCAATCTCCAGGATGCACCCTGAGGATAGGCCCCAGCATGAGACTGAAAGCTTGGAAGAACAAATATCTAGTCCCGGTGACTGACTCAGATTGGATCCTGCAATATTATCCTGGACATGTATATTTGCTTTCATTCACAATCGTTTTAAGAGCATTTTCTTTCAGAAAGGAACGAATTTGGCATATCAGCAGGAACTGATAAAATATATGCTTAAATATTACTCTCTTTGGGAAACTAAAGAGAACCAGACTGAAAACCAACCTCAAAGTGTGCACCTATTCTTTTGGGAAACTGTAACTTTACCTTCCTGTAATTATCATTCCTTCTAATAAGCATTTCCATTCAGTTTCAACATACGGTATTATCTTTAATCCAATTTAATCCGGATTGTTAGCGGTGATTAAAGCAAATCACACCAATACTTGAAGAGGCATCACCATCACCAGACAAGAAACATGACCTGGTAAACTAACTCGGCTTTATTGTAAAGCTGCATTAATATAAACGTGCAAGTCTGAAAGTACAATTATCCGACTGTCTCTTTTATAATCTGAGAATCTAGGGACAGTCCCTTTTAAGCCCCTTGCCCTGCTCACTATCCAGCCATGGACTATGTTGCCCCTTATCTGACTGTTCTCTAGGCAACGTATCTTCACCTTGTCTCCCAAGGTCTTTCCTGCATACCATTACATCACCTTCCCCTTCAGATTCATCTTCCCCAGCTGAAAATGATTGTGGACTCCAACTACAAAATGAAGCTGTGTCACTCCCCTCTTTGCCTGGTAACTCCTTAAGATCATATGAGGTATTTTGTAAAGGAACTGTGCCTGTAGATGTGGTAGCCGCCCCTTCATTGAGAATCTGTGTCCTCCCCTCAGGTCCTGAATGTCTGATATGGAAGTAGCTAGATTATGTCTTTTGTCCCCTACTTGGTATCTTGCTCTCCTTGAGGTGCCCTTTACCCCATGGAAAAACTACTCCTGTACATCTTGGTCAGCACCTAATTCATGTAAGGCTGGTAGTTGCCTAGGCGGCCTTTGTTAGGAGATTGATCTTGAAAGCAGAGCACCAATTGTGGCATATATGTTGAAGTCGTCCTGCCTCCTCCTTCTGACCCGACTTCAACACTGGCGATGAGGATGGAATAATTAGAGGAGAACAAAGGATATTCACCGTGTTGCACAAGTGGACTTTTTTTTTCCTATAGCAACTCAACTCTTCAACAAGGACCATCAGGTTTGGCTGCCTACGTTCCACCCAAACATTTCAACCCAAATCAGCATGATTGGCTTGCATATATGAGACAATTCAGAATGTTTCTGGAGGCCAATGCCTTACAAGGAACAGGAGACAAGAAGAAGAGAGTCCTATTCCTCAGCCATTGTTGAAACCACTTGTACAAGATGGCTTGAACCCTAGCAGCACCAAAAGACATAGAAACTATGGACTGGGGAGAACCACAAGAAATGTTAGAGGAACACTATGCCCCAGAAGCATCACCGTTTGCCCACCGTCTTGAATTTTACTGCATAGAGCAGCAACCATCAACGAATATGTTACAAAGTTGAGGGACATTGCAGCCGGTTGCAAATTTGGAAGGGTAGATGAAGTACTATTAGATAGAATCCTTGTGGAAATGAAAGACCTGAGGCTGTAGAGAAAGTTAGCAACTAAGAAAGCGATCACTCTCAAAGAGGTAATTGAAGAAACGTGAGCAGCCTAGCTTTCTGACAAACCGATAGGCAACAGTGCTAAGTGAGGAAGTGTCCATCCAGGGAGGCTAAAAATAGTTACACAGATGAGGGTGACAGAGAGAGCAACAATGATGAAGAAGAAGAGATAGGTACAATCAGAGCAGAAAGGAGAATGGGACAAAATGAGGCAGAACAGAGATCCCCATGGTATGCCGGATGCAAAGGGAACCACCCCAGGTTGGCATGCAGGTTTAAAGATACCATATGCCGACAGTGCGAAAGGAGAGGGCACATAGCTGAGGCTTGCAGGGCAATCCTACATGCATATCCAAACCAGAGGCAGCCCTACAACCAGACATGTGGCCAACAACAAAGGGGATTCCGGAAGGCACCAAAGTCTAACTACAGGCGGGAAGGAAACCGAACCAAAACAGACAGAGACTATAAGCACACAATAATAGAAAACTCTGATGCCTACAGAAAAAAAAATGCACATCACTGTGCAGATTGGAGAAGAGCCTTGTGAGATGGAGATAGATAGAGGATCCTATATCTCCATAGTATCCTGGGCAACTATAAAGAAGGCAATCCCAGGAATAACCAGACAACAACTAGAGCCTCAACTAATTAATCTAAAGGATTACCAAGGAAACAGAATTCCAGTCCTGGGAAGAGGATTTTTTCCTATGAAATTCAAGACGTTCATGGGCCACCTACCCATTATCATCGTAGATAAAGATCTGCCCAGCCTGATTGGGGTAGAGTAGTTTAAAGACATCGGCATAGAAATATACATACATACCCTACAAGGAGAGGACTCTGATGAGTTTCAAGTGGAGTTGCAGTCAGAATTCAAGGATGTTTTCAATGGATGCCTGGGCAAATATACTGTACGGGGACCCCTATATCTTTCAATGTAGACTCTAGTATCACCTCTGTCAGACTAAAACTGAGGCAAATCCCTTTTGCTCTTCAGCCCAAAGTGGATGAGCAATTAGACAAGCACAGGGGGGTTTGGAACCTGTAGACCACGCTAGGTGGGAGACACCCATTGTAACACCTGTAAAACCAGATGGGTCAGTTAAGATATGTGCTGACTACAAATGTTCCATCAACAAAACACTACAGCAGAGTGCCTATCCAGTACCAATAGTACAACATCTGTTGCATTCCTTTGGAAAAGGATTTTTTTTTGTACTAAACTTGATTTGGCACAAGCGTATCAACAATTACCAGTAGATGATGCTACTGCGGAGGCACAAACAATTGTGACCCACAGGGGGATGTTTAAATGCTACAGAGTGCAATTTGGAGCTAATGTGGCTCCAGGAAATATTCCAATGCTTAATGGGGCAACTCCTACAGAGCATCCCAGGGGTGGTACCATACTTTGATGATGTCCTTGTGGCCACAGAGAACAAAGAGCAATTAACACAAACACTGTAAATAGTTTGCAGTAGATTCCAAGAGGCTGGCCTTAAGATAAAGGAAATAAAGGTGTGATAAAAATAAAATAAAAAATTGTTTTAAAAAAAAAGATAAAGGAAAAGTGCCAAATAGCAGTATCCACTATCCAATTTCTAGGGTATATGATTGATGAGGCAGGCATCCATCCCATTAAAGGTAAAATCAAGGCAATTAAAGAAGCCCCCACCCCGACAAATAAAACAGAACCTTAAGCATTCCTGGGGCTGCTAACCTTTTACAGTATTTCTTGCTCCAAAAGGTGACCACTGCTGAACCAGTCCATCGATTGCTAGATAGGAAGCAGAATGGACTTGGGGATACAAAGAAGCCTCTGCTTTCGAGGCAGTAAAAGAACTTTTAACTTCTAATCGCATCCTCATTCAATACAATGAGACACTGCCCCTCTTACTGACTTGTGACGCATCACTATTTGGCATAGGAGCTGACCTCAGTCACCGCCTGCCAAATGGAATGGAGGCTCCAATCGCTTTTTATTCAAAGACATTATCAAAAACTGAGAGAATTTATAGCCAGCTAGAAAAAGAAGCAGTGGCAGCAGAGGCCAGGGTTAAACGGTTCCATGAATACATATATGGGGGAGAATTTGAACTAATCATGGACCACAAGCCACTTCTAGGCATCATTGCAGGGATCAACCAACCCCAAACATTCTGCCTCTCTGAATGACGAGATGGACAGTTTTTCTGGTCGCTTACAAATACCACCTTATCCATTGCTCAGGGAAGACCATTAATCATGCAGACACTCTGAACTGTTGCCCACTAACAGATCTCGTTGAAGACCCAGACCCAGCCACATCCATCCTGCTGATAGAAACTTTGGATAACAATCCACTTACGTCGGCAGAGATCACAAGACTGTCAGACAAAGACTACGCTTTGGTGCCAATTTTAAACTGGGTGTTGAGGGAATGGCCGGAGTTAGTGGGAAGTGAATTTAAACTGTTTAAAATGTACCAGTTTGAACTTTCTGTAATGAAGGGTTGTTTACTATGGGGGGGGGGCAATAGAGCTGTCATACCCAAGGCATTGAGGGAATTGATTCTAGACTCTTTGCACAAGGGTCACCCAGGCATAGTCAGGATGAAAGCATTAGCCAGGAACGTTGTCTGGTAGCTGGGAATGGACAAGGAAATAGAAAAATGGGTGCCAATGTGTACACCATACCAAGAGCCTAAACCACCACCATCCTAGCGCAACCCCCAAGGAATGGGAGACCCCAAAATCACCATGGCCATGCATACATATTGATTTTGCTGGCTCGGTACAAGGTCAGACATTTCTCATAGTGGTAGATGCATTCCAAATGGCTCGAAGTGGCCCTCATGAAAACTACCACAGCAGAAGCAGTCATCAGGGTTTTAAGGAGACTATTTGCCACACATGGGTTATCAGACGTAGTAATGTCAAACAATAGTCTCCAATTTACAGTCAATCAATTTGAAATGTTCCTAGCCCGCCAAGGAATTAGACATGCCCTGGCAGCGCTGGCACATCTAGCGGTCAATGGCTTAGCAGAATGAATGGTCAGATCAACAAAGGAAACACTGGCACACATGGGCCCAAGTGACTGGCAGGAAAAAATAGATAAGGTATTATTAACACAACACATTACACCCCACACAACAACACACAAAAGCCCAGCCAAATTATTAATGGGCTGGAGGATAAGGTTCCAACTGGACAGGCTACACCCCATTTATAGTGCAGAGGTACCCATAGATTCAACCAGCAAATGCCATTCATTCAAAGAGGGGAGTTTAGTGTACGCCCAGAATTACATGGGTGACCCAAAGTGGGTACCGGCAATTAATAACTCAAGTAACCGGGCCCCGCTCTTACCAAGTAGAATTGAATGATGGTAAGATCTGGAATAGGCACATAAGCCAACTCCAGGGCCAGAAACACATCAACAACAAACAACAGGTATACACAGATCCCAACAATCACAACCAAACACAATTTGAACTGAATTGAGCTGCACCACAACCCAGCCTCACATGGGTGGGCTGGAAACACAAATTGACCTCAGCTTAGCCAATGAATCAGAAAATTAACACAATCATGTATCTGGAGACAGGGGGGAGTCCTCCAAAGATTCAAGGCCCAGGGAGCCAGCAGCACCTCGGAAATCCTTCAAGGTGTTTCCGGGTGCTGACTCCACAGCAGCAGCAGGCCCGACCATTCAGGCCACTGGTACTGAGTCAAATAAACTGCGTTGGTCCAGTCGTGCCTATCAAAGGCCTGCCTACCTACTCGATTATGTAGCCTAATATTGGTTGGATTATACTAGGAGGGGTGTTGAATATTGATGAGGGAGAAGTCGTGACATACGACTTCCCCCTTATTGGTCCATTCTCCAAGGCGGGAGAATGAACCAGTGTCAGTGGCTGAAGCATTGGACAGCTCCCAGTATAAGAGGTGATGTCCATGTGTAGTCTCTTGGGTTGTTGGAAAAGAGTGTTTGCTATGACCATCATATTCTCTTGACAAAATTCTATCAGCCTTTGCCCTATTTCATTTTGTATTCCAAGTCCAAACTTGCCTGTTATTATGGTTATCTTTTGGCTTCCTACTTTAGCATTCCAATCCTCCATGATGATAAAGACATCATTTTTTGGTGTTAATTCTTTAAGGCTTCATAGAACTGGTCAATTTCATCCTCTTCAACACCAGTGGTTGGGGCATAGACTTGGAATACTGTGATATTGAATGGTATGCCTTGGATTCGAACTGAGATCATTTTATCATTTTGGGGATTGTATCCTATTGCTTTTCCTACTCTTTTATTGACTATGAAAAACAGCACAATGGGCCAACCGGAAGATCTGAGGCTTCAGTGAGGCCTGCGTGCATGCGCAGGGGGGGCAGCGCGAGCATGTGCGGGGGGAGAGCATTGCATTATGGGTGTGGGCATGCACACCCTTTTGGCACCCGAAGAGAAAAAGGTTAGCAATCACTGGTATATACTATATACTATGGTATATAGGTATACTATTATAGCATATACTATGGTCAGGTATATATATACCTCTTCATGGATTACTGCCTTGTCATGGTGAAGGGGCTTGCGTAGCTCAATGAAGCTATGAGCCATGCCATGCAGGGCCACCCAAGATGGACAGGTTATAGCAGAGAGCTCTGACAAAATGTGATCCATTGGAAAAGGAAAGGGGCATTGGTCTTACCTGATACACTACTTCTCAGATGGTTAACAGCTAACAGACGAGATTAACCCATTCCTGGAGGCTATATCCACCAGTATGGAGAATGGCAACCCACTCCAGTATCTTTGCCATGAAAATCCCATGGACAGTACCAAAAGGCAAAAAGATATGACGCTGGAAGATGAGCCCCTCAGGTCAGAAGATGTCCAATATGCTACTGGGGAAGAGCAGAGGCTAGTACTAGTAATGCCAGAAAGAGTGAAGTGACTGGGACAAAGCCAAAAGGATGCTCAGCTGTGGATATATCTGGTGATGAAAGAAAAGTCCGATGCAATTTCCTAGAGACGTTAGCAAATCCTAGAAAGCATTGCACATCTTTCACATTATGGGGAGGAGATTGGTGGCAGGACAGAATAGATTGTATCTTTGCTGGATCCATATGTGTGGCTTCTGTGAAGATGATGTAATTCAGATAGTCTAATTGTGGAAGCTGAAATGTATATATTTCTAATTTAGCAAAGAGTTTGTTCTATAATTTTTGCAATACATTTCTGACATGGGTGATATGCAGGGAGGGATCTTCGAAACAAACTAGTATGTCATCTAAGTATACTATCATGTATTTGTGTAACAGTTTTGAAAATATTTCATTCATGAATCTAAAGAAAACATGTTATCCAGTATTTGTATTTGAACTTCTCATTTTTTGTATCAAAAGCTGTTAAATACTTATGTCTTTTATTCTGATCATGTTGTAAGAATTTTTCAAGTCTAGTTTTGTAAAAATGTGTCTATTGTAGCCAGTCTAGTAGAGCTGGCTATAAAAACACCTTCTCTAATTATTACTGATCAAGTCTTCGTAGTCATGAACGATATGTATTGGTGCTCCTTCCTTTCCCTTCAGAATGGCTGCTGCTTGTCCTTATTTTGGGAAGACAAAAATGTGGATACCAATATTGGTGAATTGTAAGGAAACAAAACCAGATAAGCTACTTTATTGTAAAGCTACATTAACAGAACCTTGAAAGTCTGAAAGTAGTTCTTCTGCCATTACCTTTATAAACTGACAAACTGAAGAAAGTTCCTTCTGAGCCTCTTGTCCTACCCACTATCCAGTCATAGGCAATGTTGCCTCTTATCTGACTGTTCCCTAGGTAGCATTTTTCTGCCCCATCTCCCAAGGTCTTTGTCACATACCATTACATGATATTACAAAGCAATAGATTTGGTTACTCTCAGCAGACAAATACATTCAGTTAATATCTCTTAATGATCTCTTTGTATGGCTTCATGTAAAGAGCACTGAAGACAGAATAGAGCTATTAGGGACATCATATAATAAATAATATCTTGAGGCAACTATCTCAAAGTAACACTATTTAAAATCAATAAAAAGTAAGAACAAGAGTAAAATCATGTTTCTTATTCACAAACCTCTCAGGTGATCCAGAATGGTATGGTTAGAAGTCCATGTTCAGAATTCATTGTCTTGAAAGCCATTGAGAGATCCAGAACCAAAGAGTCACATTCCCTTTGTCAAGTTCAACCATTCTTTCAGATGATCAAAGCAGTCTTGAAATAGATTGAAATCATTTGTTTATTCCAGATCCTTGCTGCTGGAAAACTATCACCCACTTGAACACCTTATTCATAAAAGATGAGCCTATAATTGCTAATCTTTAAAGAATCCATTATAAGCTTAAGAAAGAGCTTATTATTGCTTTCTTAAAATAAGAAGGTATGCTGCCACACCTAAAATAGCATAATAATAATAATAATAATAATAATAATAATAATAATAATAATAATAATAATAATAATAATAATAATAATAAT
>JANHFT010000080.1:0-12156 GCA_032467955.1 Pseudoxenodon macrops | reverse complement strand
GAGGACCCTTGCGTAGGTCTTTGGAGATTCAAGATGTTGTAGGATGTAGTGCAAAGCCATATTAACAGCATCATTTATAAAGAATTATATATAAAGAAAAAAAACCAGCATTCCAACTGGACGTTCTAAGACTGACAGTGGAGAAGTAATTGCCAAGCATTCTAGAAAAGGAATTATAGTCCTAAGAAATATCAGGTCCAATGTTACAAATATTAAGATAATTTTCTTATAATCTGATCATAGAATAAAATACACCAATATATGTAAGTAAGGTATGTGCAGACAGTAGATCAAGGGAATTTTTTTTGCCTTTTTGGTTTGCTTGTTTGGGTTTGAAATAGCAAAACAGAACATTTGAGCTGAAAATAGAAACATTATTTATATATTTCTCAACATACTGTGTTTTTTTATGCTGCCAAAATAAAAAAGTATGCTTACAGACAAATATAGACAGAGAAAAAGTAAGAGAGAGAAATACTATTCCATCATAAAAAATGAGGACAAATAAATAAATTTTCTTGTAATTATTTTTTCTTCATAATATAGTTACTCATGTGAAATCCTAGTGGATAATGGAAACTAAAATATTTCTCCCCTGAAAACTTTCACAAAAGCAATATGTATGCTTTCCAGTTCCACAACAGGTAAAATTAACCCATGTTCACTTTTACATCTGCCCAGTCTTGAAATGCAGAAGTAAATACAAAATACTTTGAGCCTAATTTTATTCACCCCATTCATCTTTCAATTGATCAATAGTAGAATGCAAAGCAGAATATTCTTTGTTCAATAACAGAATGCAAAGAACAATATACTAACACCACAGGTAGTCTTTGACATATGACTACTACAATGAGAAAATTTTCTGTTAAGTGGTATTGTCATTAAGTGAGGCATCTTATAATCACACCTAATTTTGCTATCTTTTTTGCCGTGGTTATTAAGCAAAATTTATATAGTTATTTATTTGAATTCTATTGCCATCCATCTCAGCAAACAACTCTCAGCAGCTCTCAATTCAGAAAAATACACTAGAATTAAAATTCTAAAAACAATAGAATAGAATAGAATAGAATAGAATAGAATAGAATAGAATAGAATAGAATAGAATAGAATAGAATACAGAGTTGGGAGGGACTTTGGATGTCTTCTAGTTCAACCCCCTGCCTAGGCAGGAAACATGACACCACTTCTGTCAAGATCCTTCTGTACCTTAAGCCTATCTTCTGGAGTGTTGGCTATTCCTGCCAACTTGGTGTCATCTGCAAATTTGATGAGTTCCCCATCTATCCCATCGTCCAAGTCATTGATGAAGATGTTGAAGAGTACTGGGCCTAAAACAGAGTCTTGGGATATTCCACTGCATACTTCTCACTATGTACAGTAGATGCAGTTCAATTGAGGACTACACATTGAGTGTGGTTGGTCAGCCAGTTACAAATCCATCTGGTGGTGATGCTGTCTAACCCACATTTTTCTACTTTATCTAATAGTAGGTTATGGTCTACTGTATCAAATGCCTTAATGAAGTCCAAGTAAATGGTCCACTAATTTTGTCATTTTGTCCAAGAATGTAATAAGATTAGTTTGGCATGATCTGTTTTTGACAAACCCATGTTGGCTTTTGGTTACTACTTTGTTTGCTTCTAGGTGTTCTCTGATACATTGCTTGAAATTTGTTTGCTTGTTTTCTCTAGATATCACATGTCTATGAAGTGATCTTCTTCAGGCTTCCCCATTGACTTTGCTTTTCAGAAGCAAGATGAAAAGATCATAAATGGTGATCATGTAACCTGGGATGTTGCAACTATAAATTGCACATGAAAAAAGTGATCACAGAGACACTGCAACAGTCATAAGAGTGATGGCTTGTCATAAGGCCCTTATTTTCAGCACTGTCATAATGTATCAAATGGTTGCTAAATAAATGGTCAGTAGTCAAGAACTATCTGTATTCCCAAAGTTATGACCAGTAAGTCTATGCAAGAAAAAGAATGCTTACATAAAACATATTGAAAAAAGAAATGTTAAAAGTTGCTTATCCTCCTATATCTGGAGATACGTGTATCTTAGTACATAGAATTAAGTGCTTTTGTCTGGTGGTTACCATTGTAGGAAATTACAGGAGGAAATGTCAATCATAAAAAATAAAAACACTAAACCCTTCAGTCATCTGATGTATTAAAAGTTCTTTTTAATTGTGAAGGAGAGATACTAGTTTGTTAGCAGTTGTGCAGCTGGGAATTTTGGTTGCAGACTTGGCTATGACTATCGTTGTCAGTTGCTACAATAGCTAATTTTGAGGGAGAAAGAAAAATGCTAATAGGCATACACCAGGAATAAGATGCTAAACTTAGGTAATGGGTGGCTTGGGAATAGAAATGGAAGACATGGTGAATCAAGTGGGAAATTGGACTCCCACATGATCAGTAGAGCTGCAGTGATTCAAAGGAAAATTCCTGTTTTGCTGTGGTTTCAGTGAAATAGCACAGAACCAGAAATAAATTGACTTAATGCACAAATACAGACTATGTTATAAAATAAATCAGGTCGCACCTCCCTAAAGGTGCCTGCTTTAACTTCAATGAACTTACCTAGGAAGAAACATGGGAACATCACATCTTTGATAAAGCTAAGAGAGATATTAATTGCTTCAGAATGAGTAGCTACAATACATGACCTATTTGCATAAGAGAGAAACATTGGTCAATTCCCCATTAATTCCATTAAAGATTGTAGGAAAATATTAATGCCATCGATCAGAAAATATTGTTTAGATTAACAAATGTTTACCATGAATGTAATTGACATTCATAAAATAATCTTTCTGTTTTTTTACACAAAGTCTAATGAAATTCAGTACTGAGATAAAATGTGTGTAAGGACTCATTAATTTTAAGAGAATGGATTTATGCTGTGCTAGAAATAAATGGTTCAGATTACTTTTTAAAATTGTTAATCCATTTTTTCATATTCACAGGACTCTCTCAATAAAAACCTACATTGCTTAAAAACAGACAATGATGTAATGAGGTATCTATTTCAGAGACATGGATTTTATTAGCAGTTGCACTTTTTAAAATTTTATAGCTGAAAATGAAATTACTTGGGGGAAAGTTGCTAAATACATGTATTATTCTTTCATTAACTATGCTGCACTATTCTGAATCTTTAGGAAAGGTTGTGTATGTAGTGTATCTATATACAGTTAAGTGTTTATATTTGTATGGCTGTTTGTGTGCATGTGCATATGTAGATAAGTTCAAGGAAAGATCTGAAATTTGTCCTGGCTTCTCAGAATTAATTGTAGTTCAAGATGATAATTACTGATTCTGTCAGATAAATTTATTCTGATTATTCTGCTGTATTAGTGCTGTCACAATGAAAAAAAGGTTAATAATATTTAAATTAGCTTGTCTCTAGTAATTCCCGTGAGTTTCACAAGATATCAAGGCTGTAAATGTGTAGTAAGGCATTGGAAAAAATATATGTATTCATAGGACTGATTTGTGCAAAAATCATGCAATCTTTCAAACTTGGTACTCAATTCCAAAGCTAGAGAAGGCAGAAATTGTGTGGGAGAAATAATACCCCAATGCAAGATTTCTAAAAATTTTGCTTGCTTGAGCAACTAACCACAAGCATTCTATTTACCATCATACCTCTCTGAAATAAAAAAAGAAAGTTTGTTTGTTTGTTTGTTTGTTTGTTTTTCTGCAAACCAGACATCATACCTATTGGATTTAAGAAGATAGGAACCCTTCAATAGTTGTTTCTAAATTCATGGTCAATAGTGAGTGCTGCATGGAGGTCTGTCATGGAAAAAAATATCCATTCTCAATAAAATTTAAATAACCAACCTGCAAATAAATAAAAGCAGGAAAAAAGTTACATGGTACAAAGTTTTAACACAAATCTGCAAATCTGAATCCATACTTACTATTTATGTGACCTACTAATAATTTCCAAATAACAAAAGAGTGTATATAGCAAGTGCAGGGGTTAGATAGCACTTTATAATATATATTTTTTAATCCTAAAACTAGCTTAGGGTCTTTGTATTCGTGCTGAAGATGGAATTTTAACAACAAAGCATGCATTGCCTCACAAAGCCAAGAGCTGTTCCTTTTTATTTACATTGTGATATATTCACCAGAAACTCTAGGCAATTTGGATTTTATTTGTCATATTAGTCAAAACTATGCAATACCCAAATGCCCATAATAAGCTGCAACATCCAAATCTGATGACTTCTACATCACCATAGTCTAATGAAAAAAACCAAAAATGACAATAGCAGGAAGAAAAATATTTGGAACAAAAACTATAGACTGAAATGTACTGCTGTTGTAGTGCCAAGAATACTGTTTCCATAAGATTCAGGGGATATAAATGAATTATAAATAACTTAAAACTATTGCTTATCTCTTGGAATCTTGAAGTTGTGTACAGAATCTAAAAAAGGTCCATAGTCATTCTGTCTAATGGAAGGAATATAGTTTTTCCCCCGAAGCTGGATGAGGGAATTGAATACATATCACTTTCACCCCATTCTTTTATTGCATTCAAATGGGGTGCTATTTGCATTGAATGGAGTGTGATCTTATATAATCTTGTAAAACTTAAAAAGATATATGGCAATAAAAGTAGGTGCTGCTATCTGAGACATTGAAGATAAGCTCACTGTCAGGCCTGCATTTTGGCCTGCCACACTTTCAGCTATTCTACTAAGCATTTTCTGTTGTGGGTAAATAGGAGGGAGTATAGTGTGGAGTTGAAGACATATAGCAATGTTTACATTCTTTCTAGTAAGCCAAGATCATTCTTTGTCTTCACACCAGACCGGAACGAGGTGGGAGCATATACCAGCATGGCAGAGAGAGTTTGGACCATGTGACAAACTTGTGGGTGTGAGGGCAGGATCTTGAACTTTCAACTAAGGGGTAGAAACCTGTAAATCATCAGATTTGGGTTTCAACAGTTTGTGCCAACATGTCTCTTCTAATAAATTGGAACTGTGAGGAAAGCTTTGCCTTGGAGTCTGATCTGTTTAGGGATGATATTTGGAACGCTTAAACTCACTTTTACTAACGACATGCTGAAACCCTTCTCCAAGGTTGGATTAAATGGGTTGTACTAATATTTGCAATTTATCAGTCATTCATAAGCAGATGATTTTTTTTACAAAGGTTTGAGCCATTGACCACTATACTCATGCCAGGAAAGGCCTTTGCACCAAAGGGTATGAAACAAATTGGAAATTATATGTGAAAGAAATAAAATGGGGTTTTCAAGTTTACTAATGAAGATATAAAAAGACATAAATATCTAGAAGGACCATTGTTGATTAGATCCAGATTTGATTGAAGATAGTGTAGACGTACTGAAATCAATAAACTGGCAATTATTTATTTATTAAAACTTATATGCTGCAATCACAATAGATTTTAAGTAACTCACAGTAAATAGTATATGTATAATAAAATTAATAAACAATAGAACAGTACAACATGGTACAATAAGTGGTTGTACCAATAACTGGTAATATCCTTTCTGATAACATAATTTCTTTCATGGCATTATATCTCTGTCAACAGTGTGTTATCAGAATAGCCATATCTTAATTCTATGTGCAAGCTACTCCATTAGACAGGAACTCCCATAGAGGAAGCAACTTCTGTGACTCTTTCCTGTTGGACATCCTGTTAGGTATGCATTGTCATTAGGCCTTCTCTATTTATTTGCAGATGTGAATGCCACAATATATATTGTGAAGAGCTACTATACTAAACTGTAACTGTAATGATTGGGATTCCAAAGTATATGTATAAAACTCTATAGAATTAGGTGCTCATTTCCAGATTTCCAGCTGATTCATCAAAGTATTGGATCATAAAATCGACAGTGGCATTATTTTTCCCCATCTTTGCAATATATAGTAGAAACAATCCTAAAAGGGATTATTGTTTATTCTTTAAAAGAACATCTATCTTAAAACTCTAAATCAATTTAAAATTAGTTAAATTACCTTGGTTTCTTTCAAATGACTAAATAGTTATTTTGTTTATAAAACCGGGCAATTTGATGCTACATCTGCTTTCTTATTTCATGGATTATTAATTAGTTTATTTTCTGACATAGAGATGCTTGGATTTATTCCTTATCCTCAGGCAGTTATCCAGAGAAGTTCATATTCTGAAGGACAATTGATTTGAAATAAGAAGAGTGTATCAACAGTTATCTGAACACAATGCAATGCATTCTAAATGGAATGTGCTCCAGTTTAATCAGACTTTCTGCATTATAGTTACCAAGACTTTTTTAAACGCACTGCAATTGGGTTGATTGTTTTAATATTTAAAGTAGGTGATATAATACAAAAGTAAAATAAATCTCCAAAGCAGATGGCTTAGAATGCCAATTAAATCTCTTTGTTAGTGATATATATTAGAAATGTGAATCAATCTCTTGTGTCCAAAAATCAATAGATTTCATAAGATGGTTTGTATTTTCAATTTAAGACCTTTTCCTGATATCATTGAGCAGAATGGTTTGGCAGGTATTGCACAACCAGAGCAAGGCAATCTTGTATTTTGTTCCTGAACAGAGGACACTGGAAAACACTCATTTTCGTTTATTCTCCTGTCTTGCTGAAATAATTGCTAATCTGTAAAAATACATTTTGGCAGAATTTAGCCCCCTACATTGATACCCAGGTCTTAAACATATTAATTTAAAATATAAGGAAAGTTAGTTTCATGTTAACATCTCAAGAATATCAAAGTGTCATGTGCAAATCCTTATATTAATTTAGTACCTTCTCTCAGTTTGTGCAATAAGCATGAATGAGGATCAGAATAATAATTCCATGAACAACACCTTAGACAGTTATTTATATAATGAATGACATAATCTAATTAAGTTAAAACTGCTTGTGTCATTGCTTTCACTGAGAAAATTTAATGTTAGAATAATATTTTCAAATGAACTAATTTCAAAATGCTTAAGTGGTATGAACTTTGTCTAATATTAAATGCACATATAAACCAATAGCATAAATATGACAGAATCAAAATGTTTCTGTTCTGATACTCACAATCTGAATAAAAATACAATATTTTCTTTTAAGCCATGTCATCATAGAGGATGGAAATGGGTATTATTTGTGTGCCTTTCAATAAGAATAGAACATATATTCAGATACAATATGTTGTAATAGGAGATATTACCTCTTTTATTCTGCAATCTGTTCATTGTAAAATTTCTATGTAAAAAACATAAGACAGTATACCAACCAATTGGTGTTTCAAAAAAGTAAATACAATCAAGAGTTAAGTGAATGAGAACAAACGAACTTAATGAAACACTTTTATCATTCCTGGTTTATGGGGAAAACATCTTCATGTGAGATAAGCAATTTTAAAATATCATTTAATAAAACAAGCTTCAATTTGTATACTTACACACACACACATTAATTCAAACACACACCTCAAGAAAGACAATATCATGTCTCTGTAAATGTATGTAGAATCTATCTCACAATGTATATCCACACACACTATTATTTCAGCAATTTGAAATATAATGCATAATAAGACCCAGGAGTAGAAAACTGAGTAATTAATTTATCTACAATCATTGCTAAAAAGAGCTCATTATTTTGAAAAAAAGGATTGATTGAATGACTAAATATTTTACTAAGAGAGCTAGGGAATTTTAAATGGAAGTTTGGGGATAATTCTTTGAAATTATAATACCATCTGATGCTTCTTGTTTTTTACTTGAATGCTAAAACTTTGACAATTTTTCTGCCTTTTTAAAATTTCTATCATTTGAATAGGAAGTGATTGCCCATACTGCAAAAAAATAAAAAAAATACCCAGTACTTTAAGATTCTTCTTGTTAAGTTTTTTTTAATCAATAATCATGGGAGATTGTTTCGTGTTATTGATTTGAAAATGGTTATAGGGCAGAATGTGTATATTTGACACATAGAACAAATAAAGTATTACAGAATGTTAGCAATTCTTTTACACACAAGGGAATTTGTTAGAATAGAAGAATGACCTAGAATATTGAAATATTTTTCATCTTTCAGAAGTCCTCATTACGTTATTTTATACTATGAGACAGAATACCACAATCCAGTTACAATTAAGAATTATTAAGTACTATTTTTTTTAATGAATACTGTTTTTATCGTTTGCAATTTTTTTGTAATGGGGTTTTAATATTTACTACAGGAACACATCAAAGGTGTCCCTTTGAATTTAGTCTGGTTTCTCTGCAGCCAATATTAGCATTTCATATATTCTTGCAAGGCTAGCTGTCCTTCACATTCTGTATTTGTGATCCTCAATCATTTTTTGGGAGGGGAACTTCTGGGAACATTCAGGATTGGAAGTCTCAGATACATTTTTTATTACTTTGAATTTTGTAAAGTAAGAAAAGAAAACCGTTCATCAATCACTCTGATAGAAGGCCAAAGGCCAAACAATCATTTTATTCAAAGTAAGATCCAATGAGATCAGACCTTTTATTTATGTTCTTTCAGTGCCCAGACATTGCACTTTTCTGGCTGTGATCTGAACATCAATATTTTTTAGTAGCACATAACAATTAACCTATTATAATAAACTATAATAAACTAGTATCATTCCTATTTTCTAGGCTTATCTGAATTATTGCACTTGAGTTAAAAAGCAGCAGCCTCATTTAGTAAAATATCACTTTGTGGAAAGACGGTAATGTGCACTCCCATACATGTGTGTCTGTCTTATTTTGTATTATTATTATTATTTTTTCAAGCATGTTTAAGATTACAAACAAAGAATAAACATGATTGTGAATATATAATATGTACAAGCATGGTTATGAGTACATGATACATTACGAATACATGGGGACATTGGGACAGGGACCGTAGGCACGCTGGTGCGCTTATTCATGCCCCCTACAGACCACTTAGGAATAGGGTTAGGTCAACGGTTGACAATCTAAGGTTAAAGTTTGGGGAGTTTGGCGAAGAAACTACAGAGTCAAGTAATGTATTCCAGGCATTGACTATTCTGTTGCCGAAGTCGAATTTTTTGCAATCAGGTTTAGAGAAGTTTACGGTAAGTAAACCACTACAAACTATTATCTGAAACAAAACAGATTGAATCCATCTTCATAAGGAGTAGAATGTAGTAATAAAATCTTAAGACCACAATTCATCAAGCCCTCTGTCTGAAAATGGGGACCATCATATTTTACTGTTTTCACATGTGATAATCTATCCATTCAATAACCTATGAAGATTTCTGATAGCAATATGTTCACATGATGCACAATCTGAGCTGTAGTTTATTCCACAAGTAAAAGATTATCTTTTATTTTGCTGCGTAGGTACTAACTGCAGTACACTCTCTATTAAAATCCCAGAGTTGTTTATAAATGTCGAATATATTTCTAGCAATATTAACAATTAGTGTTATTAGAAAGTATGAACTCTAGAATGGCTTCTGGTGTGTGTATAAGACACAGAGAGGTTTTAATAAACAGGTTTTGCACAATAATATTTTTATTTGATTTGTTTTTATTATATTTATTATATTTGGACCAGAAAGTTCAAAAATATCAGTTTCTCAAAACTAATGGCCATTGGAATGCACCTCACTCTGAAAAAGGTATTTAATAATCTGGTATCAACAGAGAGCTACAGTGTCAACACAATCAATCTCTGAACATGGCCTTAAATCTGAGTAAAATCTATAGCATTTGATTCCTTTAAATAAGGGTTGACATAGTCTCATTTTTATTTTTAAACAATATGCAAAAATGTTCATTTCATTCTTTGAATTTTCTTTAGAATACCTTGCTTGATTCTACCATACCCTTACTTATCAATCCACATTATATTTGCTTTATTATTCCTTTATCTCATTACTTGTATTAATTTTTCTTATGCCTCTCCTCAAATGTTGTGAATGAAATTGTTATTCTTTTTAAGCAACATCTATGGCAGGCCTGTCAAACTGGCGGCCCACGAGCTGGATGTGTCACATGTAGGCCACACCCACCCCAGCTCTGCAAAGGCCAAAACGTCTTGATATGTCACAATACATCATGTGACACCATTGAGTTTGATATCTGTGATCTATGGAATCTCTTAGAAATCTACCAGATTTGAACATAATATTGTATATTTTTTGTTTTTGAAGATTCTTATAGATGATAACGGCTCCAAAATCATTTAATTAAAAGATTAATCAGGGCTGCATACTGTAGAACAGTGGTTCTCAACCTTTTGTTCACCACAGACCCCCCCCCTTTAAATAACTTTCATGGCTAAGGACCACGAAGACTTAACTCAAAATTTAAATCATAACATTTCTTCATGTCTTCGCAAATCCCCTGTGATTACATTGCAGCCCCTCAGGGCTTCGTGGACCACACATTGAAAACTACTGTCATAGAATAGCGAAGATGTACTTCTACAGTGTCTAAAGAATGCACATATTCTAAAACTTAATTATTTGGTGATGTAATTCCACTACTATGTTGAAACAGAAAAATTCCGTTGAGTAAATATGTTTCTGAATTTTTAAACTAAACAATGTGTATCCTAGTTTTCATGTTATGTTTGGACCTTATTGCTAGAGATTGCAAAGGCTTTCCCAACAATTCTATAATCCTCAGAGCAATATAATTCTAAAATGTTTAAATTAAGACGTGTCTAATGGGTGAGACCAAAGACTAAACGACTATGGATAGGAACAATTTTATCTAACTTACTAGTCTGTAAGAGTTAGTTCAGATTGAAAAGGTCAGTCTTTTCTAAATCCACTGTTTATTTGTAGTGTTTTCAATCACACTTATTACATCAGGTCCCAAAGTTATCAAAAAGGAGCACAATATTTTTCATAACCATAAAAGTACCACAAAATGTAGTTTACTCACACCACTTTTTTATGGTTTGAACTATAATGCAAAATGTTGGAAATAAACCAGTCTGTAGAGATCACAAACAGCCAATTTCACAGTACAAGCAGACATAAATAGAGCTGAATTCCCTTTCGTAATACACTATTCATCTTTGTGCTTCACCGAGTTCAAAGAAAAACATTTTTCAGAATTTAAGCAATTACATTTATTTTTCACCTCTTTCCCAGGAAAGGAAATTATTGCTAAAGCATGATATTAGGAACACCATGATATTGGATGTATCTTCTGTGTATGAAATTTCAATTTAACAAAGCATGTAAAACCCTAAAGGCAGTTAAGATCTAATATACTAAAACCATTTTGTTTTCACAGTATATTTATTTTGTATCATCATTGACCCAAGCCAGTTACTGAATTAAAATGGCCAAACTTTTGAACCATATAGTAATGTCTGCAACAGTCTGGCATACTGTTGATTTACTGAACAAATTAGACTACTTTAAAAGCTTGCAAAAAGTATTCTAAGATGAAAAAGAAACATATGTGTACATGCTCAAAATTCTGATTTAAAAGTTTGCACATTAATCGGGCAGGGTTATGAAATATAGACTTTGTAAAGTGATAGCATAATTTCCCAATGGCAGACAAGTTTTATTAGCTAGGCTAAGTATGCAGACTGCTTTGTTCTTTGTAGCAATAAAAAAGGGGCATGGAAACAATTCCTTCGCAGTTTCCAGCTCTGCCATCTTTTGTCCTATAATCTACCTGCTGCAAACTCTGGTAAGGCATTCACAGAATTTTCATCATAGTTTCATAATGATATATCATATCTTTTGATTATATGCCATTTATCCGGAACTCATCACAATATCTTTGGATTGATGAAACCAAATGTATTATTTGCAAAACTATAAAAGAATGTCTGGATTTGATCTGCCACAACAAATATTTACCTACAATTTTAAACTATGGGTAAGAAGGAGGATTTCCAGCCCATTAAATTTTCTTAAGATGTTTTACCCGCTATTGCATATAAAATTGTAAGGTAAAGGTTCCCCTCACACATATGTGCTAGTCATTCCTGACTCTAGGAGGCAGTGCTCATCTCCATTTCAAAGCCGAAGAGCCAGCGCTGTCTGAAGAGATGTTTCTGTGGTCATGTTGCTGGCACTAAACGCCGAAGGAGCACGGAACGCTCGCTGTTACCTTCCCATCAAAGGTGGTTCC
>JANHFT010000079.1:258502-269157 GCA_032467955.1 Pseudoxenodon macrops | reverse complement strand
TCTTTTTTTGGGAAAAAAAATGTTTTTGAATTTTTTTTTTTTTTTTTTATACGCATGCGCAGAAGCCGAATTTCCGGCACTGCGCATGCGTCGCCATCTTGTTTTTGGCCTTTTTTTTAATTAAAAAAAGAATTCTACTGTGCATGCGCATGCCCATGTAGCGCAGGAGGCAGCGGACCGGCAGCGAGGTAAGTTATAACCCACCCCTGCACCATAGTTACACATATTCACATAAAATATGTGAATTTTATTCACATATCAGGAAAAATGGATTTATAATTTGTGCCTCAGGTTACATGCCTCGGAACTAGATAGGACAATTTGAGTCAAAATAGTTTGGTTGCAAACTATGTAGTCCAAAATTCAGTATGTTGCTTTAACCGAGTTAAGAAAGTGTCCCATTCCATTTTATCTTTTCATGAATTATGCTGACATTTCTTAAGATGCTTTTCAGACACTTCTAGTGCTCAAATATTGCTACCTCAGTGTTTATGTTAAGAAACTTACTTTAGTTCTAAAAGCTAAACCTGATTATACAGTATCATATCTGCAGTCAGTGACAAAAATGTATGTATATTTCAAATATTATATTCTTAAAACTCAGTTATCATTCTTTTCTAGATGATATTCTGAGTTTTCCCTCTCATTCTAATTATTACTTAATATATTTCTTCATCACTCTTCACCAAAAATAATACAAGGGAGTCAAAAGGAATGAATAGAATTCCAATTGTGAATGTTATGGCTTGAACCAGTATGTAAAAAAAAAAGAATCATTGCCATTTATTTGATACCTGCAGCTCAATAGTGCAGCAAACTACATTAGAATTTCAGCATTCTCTTATTTATGCCACCTCTACAATTTGGGCAGTGACAGAGATGCTATGTTAGCACATCTCTGCCTCACCTGCTAATAAGCTAAGAATTTTATTACCGTACCAGTTAATTCTATCTCTCTTGAGACAACCTTTCTTCTGTCCTGTAAATGATAAGGGCTGTGAAATTCATAAGGAGACTGAAGAAGTCTAATTACTGTAATTAGCATTACTAATTTTATTTCAACTATAGCCCTAAATCAGTGTACAAACAGACATTTCTAGTCGCAAACATTAGGATCCAGCTTTAACGGGACAGTGGAAATGAAACTGGGAACTCAGTATGAGCCATTTAAAATGACTTGTATATGCAAACAAAATAAGACTACTATCCTTTAATGTAGAAAATGAAAATAGGCATATGTAATCTACATGAACTTCCACTAGCACATACCATTAGATAATTATGGAAATAAAAACATTAAAAAGTAATTTTATTTAAAAAGAAAAAGAAATATGATAGCTATCTGCATATAACTGAATATCTTTATATAGAAGATGGAATTATACCGTCTAGAATCAATATGATAAAGTAGTAATTAAAGGACAGATACATGAGCCTGCATTGACTTATTCAGGTCAGAATTGTAACACCTAAGCCAAAAAGTAACAAGAGAAGATGTTTAGTCTCTTGAGAAACTATACAATAATAAATCACTGGGTAGCTGAAGGTCCATGATAACATAAATGTAAAACTATTTTTTATTAGATTCATATTATGACTTTCCTATAGAAGTTTCTGCTTCCAACTTAACTTTCAACAATCTCTTCAGAAGGTTATGATGGAAGAGAGTGACTGGCCGCTGCACCCAGTAAGCTTCAATGGCTTGACCATGGAGCTTATCTAGCCCTAATGCAAAAAGGACAAGGGGGAAAGTATAGGGCAATCAAGCCTAACATCTATTCCAGACAAACGATAATGAAAGAAAAGATAACTAGGCAGGTAGAAAGCAAAATTTGGTAGAGAAGAATCAATTAATATTATGGAGAGACTAATCCTGTGGGTGAATGTGGGAGGGGCAGATAAATGGATGAATAGATGGACAGAAATAAAGGACAGAAGTGGCCCCATCGACACTTGAATTTTTAAAAATGTTTAACAGAAGTCCTCATCAAAAGCTCTTGAATAAATAAGAAAGCCAAGCAAAAGGAAGACCACCAAGCCTCAAAAACTAATGATGAGTTTTGGATGAATCCAAAGTATTGAATTGTTACTGCAAATAATGTATGCTCTATTTTATGGAATCTTGTCTCTGGATATTACCTTACAGGTTTCTTTTGAGGGGATGGGGAAGCATTGATGGAGCCAATAGTCAAACTCCCAAAAACAAAAAAACCATGGTGATTCTTCCAAGCAGTTTTCTTTACTGTTCCACACCTATCAACAGAACCTTACAAAACTGAAGCACCCTACAGTACTATCTACAACAAGCATATATTCTGAGAACTATTAGGGAGGGCTGCCTTCATCCTCTTTCTCTCACACAAACTATCTGAACTGAGCTTCCTACTACTTCTCTAGAATGCATCCCTCCCTCCAGGGAATCTAGACTACATTTCATCACCTTCACAGAGCTTTTGGTTGCTGAAGAATGAAGTCATTCTAGATGCCAAGCAGGGGTAGGTTCTAACTTATCTCGCTGCTGGTTTGCTGCCTCCCATGCCACGTGGGCGTGCCTAATGGGCATGCGCAGTAGGAAACAATTCCAAAAAATAAGGCCGAAAACAAGATGGCGACACATACGCAATGCTGGAAACTTGGCTTCTGCACATGCGCAGAAGAAAAGAAAACCAAAAAAACATTTAAAAACTTTTTTCCCAAAAAAAGAAAAGAAAAAAAAGATGGCACCCACGGACCAGAACCGGCTCCATGACGTCACCAGCGGCCTACTACCTACATGGTAGAACCAGTCTGAACTGGTAGGAACCCACCTCTGATGCCAAGTTTTGTTTTGGGATGGGATTGTGTTTTGATTTAATAGCATTTATTTTGTCCTAATCAGCCAGAGATATGTGTGAAATCAGCAATGTAAAAATGCAATCAATCAGTTAATAAAGGGCACGTTTATACTCTTAAATAAGAATACAAAGTTATAAATAATAACTAGATTGAAGATAGAAAGTTAGAATGGAAATGTTTTTCAGTGTGTTGCATATAGTGTCAAATGTACTAGTGTCTGTCAATCGCTCATTAGTCATGAATTTTTGCTCAATGCAATAAGCTTCTGACTGTCATGAACGAAATCTGTTCCCTTGAAATGAAGGTGACTGGAAATGCTTAGAAAGGTAGGCAGGTATATGGATGAAGCATTCCAGAAAGTAATATCACCTGTTCTGTGTGGAAGGACAACTAGATAAGGAGAGCATAGAGGTTTCAATGAATGAATAAACATGGTGCTAGGGAGAAGGATGTTTTTGTTAGACACTGGGGAACATTTGAGGACAAAATAAACCTCTTCAAGAAATAGGTTTTACTTGAACTGAAATATAACTAGGATAAGAGTACCTAGCATCAAAAAGGTAGTAAGGCAATTTTTGAAAGGATTCCTGGGGGAAGTCAACAATGCTGGGTAGCATCCATTTCAGAAAACTATAAATATTTCAGAAACTATCACAAGATATTGAACGAATGTTGAAGTGGGAAAATAGGTATTAATATCTGGCAAGGAAATTAAAGAGACCTAAAAATGGTAAAGGGAAAAGGGTCATGTCAATGACCTTTGAAAAAGATAAAGCTATATAGATTCCAAGTCTGGAAATTTTCAAGCAAGTAGGAAGAAATTAAAATACAGAGATACAGTATTTATATGATCTGAAGACAGACCAGGGTTTAAGATGGATGAATAATGGTACCCAATCTACTCAACTTCTGGATGGCCAAAAGATAAACCAGTTTTCTATCCTTTCCAATTTGCAGGCCTCCATATTTCCATAATGATGCTAATACTGATAATGCAGTGATAATTTCATGTACTCCAACTGATGTTAATAGAGTTAATAGAGCTATAAACCAAAATGCAGGGAAAGCATATTAGTCATTCATTAACCTGAAAACATAATAAAAATCCCTTGTCCAAACCTCTTGTACAAATTCTTTGTAGGGCAGAATATAAGTGCAGGCTAAGATTTAAAGTGATTCTTTCTCCCTTTAAATGTATATGCTTTGCTATACTTAGACTAAAGACTGAGATGAAAGCTTGGAGATGGGCAGTTATTAGCTTAGGATCACTTTGCTCATTGATTTTAAAATAAATAAATAATAATAATGATCCAAGTTTTGTTCCTTGGATTTAGTCCCATTTATTTTGGAAGATAAACATTTATCAAGGGGGAAAGTTAAAATGGATAAACAAGTGCTATTTTGTGGGTTTGGGTTCCTTACTTAAAAGTTTACCAGGCTAATTAGATTATCCTGCAAAGAATCAAGGATACGGAACACTAAGGGCATAGGATATCATAGAATGAGCTTGGGCTAAACTTTCTACCTGAAAAACAGCATACTACTTAGCAGCATTAACCTTTCCAAGACTATAAAAAAAAATTTTTTTTAGATCTAGATATATTGCTCTCCAATCTGCTTTTTCAAAAAGTAAATACTGTTAAATTCTTCTGGACAAAAGAACTTGCCTCTGTGAATCCAGGGAAATTGAATCAATAAATCACATTTTATTATCCTGCCCTTTTTATATAAGTACTATGTTTAAAATACATTAGCTCCAGACATAGGATTACCCAGGAAGATTGAATGGATTTCACACTATTCTGTTCTTTTGGGAAGTAAAGTAACACATAACTCTCAGGGTAGCCAACTTCAGGAGTGACCTTTGGATGACCAAAGAGGAAGAGATGTTCATCTGCCTGTTTGATCAAAACCCATGTTGGACTGCATGGCTGACTGGGTCATCTTATGAGCTGGCAGTGAAGTGATGAGGGCAACAGTACTTCTGATCAGATGTTCAGCAGCATATGGTGCCGATGAAGGCGCTGCCATTCAACTGTAGAAGATTAGGCAATGTGACAATGGAGATGGCAGAGATCTAAAGTGTTACATCCAGTAAATCCAGCTGCCCCAGTGAGTGTGGCATTGTTTCTTAGTGTCTCTATGAAAACATCCTCCTTAAATTCTGCAAAACATTGGTACTGTAATATTAAAAATGTTTCAATAATTCACATAAGTTTGGCATGTTCCATAGAATCTTATTCATGTCCAATGTTATCCTATTCTGCGTTAACATTGTACTAGAAAACCTATTCACATTTAAAAATATTCATATACTGCTAAATTATTTTTAAAATGCAACATGAATGCTGTCATAGTTGCTAAGAAAGTTGTATTTCAATACTAATTTTTAACCATCTATCATCTAATAGACTGAGGTCCTTCCTTTTATTGCCATAATGGAACATGGATCTTATCTGTATCCACATCTCCCAACATCTTTACTTAATATTTGGACATAATATATTGAAATATATTTGACATTACCTTTCATTTGTTAACCCAATTTGAAGTTAATTCTTCCAATCTGATATAGGTATGTATAGATGTAGACTTTTTTGCACAAAAGCACAGAGAAAAGGAGAAAGAGAGAGGCTTATTTTATTTTATTTATTTATTTTGCTTTTCTCTCTCTAAAGTGAAATATTATCCATGCATTTCTCTTTGCTTGTATAAATAACATAAACACGGTGGGTTTTTGGAATTTTAATGCTAAATTTAAATATGCATGTTGAATTAACTCTTTCCTACTGCTTATGAGCTTTGAATGTGTGTTGAAAGAGCAAACTCAACAGTGCCTATTGCTATTAAAAGATTATTTGAGCGACCACATGTAAATACATACAAGATTGTGGATGTGCAAATATGGATATAAAGGAACCAAGAGATTTTTTTTTCTATTTAGAAGACTAATGGCAATAATCGCAACTATTTCTACTACCAATTCAAATTATTTACTTGTAAAATAAAGTACATCATATAAAATTAATTGATTTCTCATATGTATATACAACCATTCTTTCTTTCAACAAGAAATCACTCTTCTACGCAGAAGCATGCAAGCATGCATATAAACATTTCCTTCTTTCCTTCCAATGGAAATAGAAATAGCAAAATAACTGATTAGCAATTGTAGCAAGAAGGGTACAAATTACCATAGTTGCCATCCTATTTTTAAAAAATTAATTTTTACCACCCATTCTTGAATGAGAAGATGTTATTCTCTGATCTGGAATCTGAAGCCCAAATGATTTGGAAATATGTGGTGCTAAGGGCAAAACCCCAGAGAGGGTAAAATATTTTTTTATTTTAATAAAGGCTACAAAAAAAGTTGTTGAGAGACTAGGTTAGCTGCTACCATTAACATGAAACATAAATCTGCATACCCTCATTAGAGATCATTTAGTGAGCAAATAGAATAGAAATGCAGAGAATAGAAGCAAAGAGAGCAAAGCAGTTCTGAAAATATACAAAAGATCCCTCACTTGTCAGTCTGCCTTTTCATGCCAACTTTACCATACTAGATTCAGTTCTGCCATAGCTTTTTAAGTATTGAATCTGAATCCCAGATGTAGTTGGGGAAAAAATTGCATCTACCCTCTTCCTTACTGTTTTTAGATTTTCTTACCCACAAAATTTCTTGGGATAAAGAAACTTCTAACTCCTCTCCTAAGATTCTCTTTGAAAAATAACAGGAACTCTTAATATTTTATGAATTATCAGCAGGTCACAGCTAACCTGCAGATTCTAGAATCACTACAGATAAAGACAAAGAAACTCTGTTTATATATTGTAGAAGTAATTTAAATTCATTAAACAAGCAGTTTAACAAAGGCTAGACTTTAAATTTATCCATGCTTTTCAGCTATGATACCTATGGCGGCTATTCATTCGTTTTCAACAGCATATTTTATTGCTAAGAAATATAAAATAATCTTCTTACACTCCACTCCTACCCAGTTTGCAAATAATAGTTTTAAGAAGGGATTTGTTTTCCTATCTAGTAAATACAGTAATTGTTAAGCATCCCCTATCATTAATGGCCTAGGTTCTCTGAAAACCTAAGGACATTAAATCACAATACAATAGAGATATCACCCACATCTCTGGCTACTCCCAAATTTTTCAGTCCATTAGATTAACAGAATAACAGAGTTGGAAGGGACCTTGGAGGTCTTCTAATGCAACACCCTGTTCAAGCAGGAAACCCTACACCATTTCAGACAAATTGTTGTCTAATCTCTTCTTAAAAACCTTCAGTGTTGGAGCACTGACAAGTTGGAGAATAGGTTGACTCCTTTTTCTTTGTGGCACCTCATTAGATATTGGTGTGCTGTTATCATGTTACCATGTTAATTCTTCTTTTCATTTTAAATTAGACAAACCCAATTCCTGTTACTATTCTTCATATGTTTTAGCCTCCAGTCCCCTAATTGTTATCAGTCCCCTCATATACACTGTTAACTACCCAATTGAAAATATTTAAATCCCACCTTAGAAACCAGCATTCATGTAACACTGGAAGCAAGACAGATCTGTGTGAGCAGGAACAGAATCAAGCCATCATATAATATTTCTGTTCATACAACTGCAACATCAGCAAACCTACAAAATTCATTTATGAGCTCATACTTGCTCACAGTTGTATATAAATATAGGGTTGGAAAATATTTAGACATTTTAAACTTGTAGGGAAAAGACTTTATACTTTTTCAGATTAGATAGTGTTGTCTGAATGGTGGCTCTTTTCTTTTCTCTGTGATCCATTGTTACTGGTTCCAAAATACTGGAATTGGCCATATCTTACTGTTATCATCATTCAGAAGGTAAAGCTGCCTTGCCTTGGATAAATTTAATTCTCTTTTGTTAAAAGCATGGGAGATACTATGTGGGAAACAGTGAGAGTTTGGCAGCTTGGCCAAGATGAGAGAGGTTGCTAAGTGAAATATGGGCTCCAGCACTCGGCACTAGGTTTAGTAATCCAGGACACAGCAAGTGACTATTTTCATAAACTAGAGCACCCTCCCAGGACTTCATAGTGAAACTGGGAATCAGGAGCCTTTACAGCTCAGAGCACAAAGCTATGATATGTGAAATTCTCATTTCACAAGGCTGCAAGGCAGCTGCTAGAGACAGCTTTAGTTACCCCTCTGCCTGCTATGAACTGAAGGGCTGGCTTCATTAACTCTGGCAGGATTTCCTTCTTTCTGCTCAACAATGGGAGATGGTTGCATAGGCTAGTAATTTATGCTAATACAAGGATAGCAAAGATATATAGAGAAAATGTAATGCAGCAACTCCCTCCTTTGTATAAACCTAGGTTTGGCAACCACAAAACTATGTTACCTAGAGGCCAATTATATTTCAGCTTTGTTTTTATCCTTTCTGGTACTGAATAAATAACTAGCCAGAAGCTGGACATGGTTAGTATTTCAATACCAGTTTGATTCTATAATATTCATAGTCCCCTTGGCTATGTTGAAGTGCTCTAGTGTTCTAGAATGTGGCTGTCCAAACTAGCAAACTGCCCCCATACATGGGTGTTCCATTCATCTATATATTGTAGTACGTTCCGGGCGTGTTTCCAGATGATGAGCCCAATAAACTCTGAATTCTGGAGGTGAAATAGGCCTTTGCCATTTGGCAGTCCAAGCGGCAGGCCAGAAATGAAAATCAAAACAATTGGCTTTAGTCACAGACTTTTAGTAGAGGTACTTGTCAGAGCTGCTACTGCTAGGAAGATCCCAGCCTAATTTGTGGGAATTATTTAGACAGAACATGAGGAGGGAAAATTGTCTTTAGACACCCCCTTGCGGGTGGAAGATTTGGCAGTAGACTTAGCTGAAATAAATGTCATAGGAGCTGAAAAGAGATCTCTGAGGATTTAGTTCTCATAGATAGGACCAACTTCTGCGTTACAGCAAATTCTACATCTGTAATATGTAGAAATGACTCAGATCATTGCATAGTTACCAACAGTTCATTTGTTTGCAAGCCAGTCCCAATGTACTTTAGCCCAATCTGTTTTGCCTTTATTTTTCATACTAATTTCAGCTTACAATAAATTTTCTTGGCCATTTTGACTGGGTGAACACAAGGGCATAAAGACATAATATACATATTTTAGCTGATATTACAATCTAAGATATATAGGAACCATTTCTAAAATGTCTGTCCAACTTTGTATCAATGTCAGTATTAACCAGATATGATTGAAACATGTTTCGTTCAGATAGACAGAGAGGTAGATTCATTGTTTTTAAGGAAAATGGTAGAAGGATTTCTTCTCCAGTTGAAAATGAAACCCTTCTCACCCTTCCAGGTAAGACCTCAAAGTGGCTGTTATGGAAAAGCACAACTTTAATAGCACCAGTAAGTGAGAAATTGCACAACACTCACATATCAAAAGGTTTCAGGTAATCTTAGATCTCAACATACACAATGGTTTTTAACACATTACAACTGTTAATCTATAACGCACATGTAATCTGCATCACACTGTAACTTGCATATGCATAACCAAACTATTTTATCTTTCCCTCTCCCTTTTTCTATCCACATCATCCCAATTTAAACCCTACATCAGTTTAGCTACTCCATATCTGATGAAATGAGCTCACAAAAGCTTTAAGCCTTTATAATAAAGTTCTGAAACAGTGCTGGATCCTTGATTCCTTCTATATCAAGTGATTGTAAAATAATGAAATGGTGCACTGATGGACTTACGTTTTTTTAAAAAGGCCAGGTTTGTTCAGGAAAATAACATATTTGAAAACCAGCAACCTTCAATTTACAAGGCAAGTATAATAGCTATTATGTTATTACAGATTTCCTGGTAAAGGTAACTCTAGAGACCAACAGGGCATTTAAGAAAGGCAATTTTATTTTAAGGCTGGTTTTTGTACTCATGTGCATGAACATTCGGATGCTTTAAGGTTGATTATAAAATGATCTGTGTGTAGTAAGTTCTGCCTTCAGGAAGGAAAGTAATTGGCAATTGCTTTCTTGGAACAAAAAGGTGGGAGAGCACAACAGCAGGTAAATTGTCCAGTGGGAGAACATGGTAACCTATTGTCCAGATTCAATACTTTGCAAGCTATCTCTAAAGGTTCTCCATCTGCACAATATTTTTTTAATTGACTTAAGAGTTTAGGTCAGTATGAATATTGGATATGGATATGGACTGCTTAAGATTGTGGTGTAATTAATGTCCAAATTAACACAAATATAAGCTAGCCCACCAAAAAGAAATAGAAAAGAAATATATCTTTCTGTGGCACTGTATCACTTTAAAAAATATATTGTCCCAGTGAGTACATTATATCTGAACTGGTCCAATAGGATCTTAAAATCAAGGATAAACTTTATGAGTAGTAATCTGCAGTTATGCAAGTTTATAAAATATTACAGAGCTAATCATACTTCACTGTACACGTTGATCACCTCAAGGGATTTCATCTTTGCATACCTGGATATAAATATTATTGTTATAACATATTCATTTATTTTCCTCTCTCTGAAATATCAGAAGTATTCTGTGGATGCCAGTGAGGCTCTGAATTTTTTCCTTCATTGGACAAAGGGGTCAATTCCAAAGACAAGAGGCAGATCTAGGTGGATGAAACCTCATTTCCCGAGATGCCAGTATATTCTCTCTCTGTCTCTCTCTCTGTCTCTCTCTCTGTCTCTCTCTCTGTCTCTCTGTCTCTCTGTCTCTCTCTCTCTGTCTCTCTCTCTCTCTCTGTCTCTCTCTCTCTCTCTCTCTCTCTCTCTCTCTCTCT
>JANHFT010000079.1:234335-246475 GCA_032467955.1 Pseudoxenodon macrops | reverse complement strand
AGATTTCCCCCCCTATTTTCCTCCCCAAAAACTCAGGTGCGTCTTATACTCAGGTGCGTCTTATACTCCGAAAAATATGGTATTTTATTTATATTTTTCTTTGTACAGTTTTATTTTTTATTATTGTAAACTGCCCAGAATTACCCTTAGGCAATATGGGCAGCCAATATATTTTATAAATAATAAATAATCTTAGTGGACCAATGTAGATGCCAGTCTGATTCCAACTCATGTGTTCTGTACAGCAATAAAACTGTTTCTGGAAAAACAGTTCTTGATTTATTTTAGAACACCCATGTTCACTGGGGATTATGGGAGCTGTAAACCAATGCATCAGGACTAGCATGGTTACCTTTAATCCATGAGTATATCTCTCATTATCTGCCAACTTGATCTATTGTGATTTTCTGATAACATAGTTCTCTATATGTCCAACTGGTTAGTTAAAGCACACAAGCACCAGATATCAGCACCTATCCAACCTTAGCCAATGTCAACTAAAGCTAAGCAAAGTCAGACCTGGTTACTATTTGAATGGGACACCAATCCTGGAATTGTTAGTTAAGCTGAAAAAAACCCAGCCTGGAAGAAGCAGTGGCCAACCATTTCCATATTATGAATTCAACTGAAGAGAGTGTTTATTTTTTTATATGCATGTATATTTTAACAATATGAAAACAACTGAGACAGCAGCATGTAATATAAAACTGGGGAATTATTTATAAAGGCAATAAATCTGACATAAAAGTTCCAGTAACAGAAGAAGAAAGTAAAATCTGATGTTTAAAAAAACCACTAGCATGATTTACCAAAATGTCCAGAGACATACAGATGTTTTTTAATTGGTGCCAAAAGGACTGGGGTGCCAGGCAAGCCTTTTCGGGAAGGGTGCTTTGTGTGATCCACCCATCCAGAGCATCACAAATCTATCTGCCCAGCTATGGCAACTGAAAAGCTCCACCTACAGTGAGTCCCTTCCCTCCCCCCACCTTTTTTGTGTGTGCCTTCAAGTCAATCTTGATTCCTGGCAACTGCCTGAACAAATCCCTGCATTTTGCTTGTTGAGATTTCAGAAGTGGCTCACCACTGAGAGTGTCACCCAACTGGTTTTGTGCCTAAGAAAAGTGGGTCTATATCAGTGGTGAAATCCAATTTTTTTGACTACCGGTTCTGTTGCCGTGGCTTGGTGGGCTTGGTGTGGCTTGGTGGGCGTGATAGGGGAAGGATACTGCAAAATCCCCATTCCCTCCCTACTCTGGGGCCAGCCAAAAATGGTATTTGCTGGTTCTCTGAACTACTCAAAATTTCCACTACTGGTTCTCCAGAACCTGTCAGAACCTGCTGGATTTCATCACTGCTGCTTTCCTTGAAACATGTTTTCTCACAGATTTACCGCATCAATGAAAATAAGGGATAGAAATGGCCATACTGGAAACTATCATCTGCAAGATGGATTCTGGTTATGAGGATGTTAATATATTAGACTTTAGCCTTCTGGAGAGATGTCTGTACATAAATATGGTGGCTCTCCAGGGCACATTAATGCAGTACACCATAATTTTTCAGAGGTCAGACTAATAAAAATATTCATAGAAACAGATTGCTGTATTTGCTATATTTATTGTATACTCTCCAAAGAGAATGTTAACCATTGAGTTAAATCCTACACAGGCAAAGTTGCAAAATCTTTAATTATAGTCTCAGGACTGTGCATATGTGTTGGATTATTTCATATATTTATATTTTGATACCTTTTTTGGGGGGGAAATAATCTCAAATGCTTTTATTCTGAAGTTGTGGTATTACATGAAATTCAAGATTCTCCCACTTAGAATGAAAGTGGTTTCTAGCTTCCATTTCTTCAACAATATTAAGAGGATACTTGATAAGGTGTGTATGTTTATTTCTTTATTTTACAAAAGCTAATGCAAATTTGAATAAAAGGAATTTCATTTTGGGATGGAATGCTCTTTTGCTGATGTTTATCTAGGTCAATCTTTTCAAACAGTAACTTCCTAGATCCATTGAGATTACAAATGCCAGAGTTTGTAGCAAGCAACTGCAACAGAGGTGGTATTCAGCAGGTTCTGACCAGTTCTGGAGAACTGGTAGTGAAAATTTTGAGTAGTTCGAAGAACCAATAAATACCATCTCTGACTAGCCCTGCCCCCATCTATTCTCTGCCTCCTGAGTCCCAGCAGATTGGGAGGAAATGGAGATTTTGCAGTAACCTTTCCCTGAAGTGGGGTGGGAATGGAGATTTTATAATATCCTTCCCCTGCTACGCCCACCAAGCCATGCCCACCAAGCCACACCCAGAGAACTGGTAGTAAAAATTTTTGAATCCCACCACTGAACTTCAAGTTTAGGAAGATGGCAGTAAGACAAAGGTAGGGCTACCAATCTAGGATGCAAAAATCTGGACAACTACTAAATGGCAGCAAAGAGGTTGTTTTGTGTATGTCTTTGCTGCTATCTAGTAGTCAAGCAAATTTTTGCAGCCAAGATATGGTAGTCCTAGCCAACCACCTCCAACTTTCTTGAAGGATGTTTAAACATTGGTATTTAACAATTACAGAACAAACTCCTAAATTGACAATATGTTCTTATGCAATCATTTTTCTAGGCTTTGGACAATAGTTTGAGCAAATCCACAAGCAATAAAAAAATTCAGGAACAAAAGCACATGATAAGTTACCTACTTAGATCCCAGATTGAGTAGAATGAGCTGGGCTGCTTGTATCTTTCCCACTGACTTCAGTCTTAGGCATCATAACTGACTTTGGGAGCATTCCTAGCGCTAAACCATTTCTTATATTATGAAGACATTACCTTTCTTGATGAACATGGAAGGAAATCACGTGTGTGTGTGTGTGCGTGCACGCACAAACGTATGTACATATGTATGCATTATTATCATCATCATCATCATTTTGAATCAATGCAATGCAGGTTGAAACGTCTTCAGTGATAGTTATGGATTATAATTAACCATGCTCATCTGACAGTGGGCGGTAAATAATTTTTTTTTTTACTTCTCAGTCTAAGTCTGAGAGAAAGTGATTGTACCTAAGGAAAGGCTAGAACCAGAGTCTCCCCAGTACTAATCCTACACTTTATCCATTATATCATACAGGCACACATTTTCAATACATTTTTTAACGGAACTTTGAGCAGCGTAGTGTGGTGAACAGTTAGCTTTGCTGTGGAGAGACTTAACTGAAACTTCAGGCACGGCCTCCTTGCGTTGCAATGCTAAAAGTTTTGTTTTCTGACAAAGGCACGCTGGCATGTTACCATCTGCTGTGCCCTGTTCCTTACGCATCAAGACTCTGCGGTCAGCTCCCAGCAGAAAGTTAAGACAGAGGTAAACCAGTATTTGAAAACAAGGGGGACTCTCTCCATCCTAATTAGCAGCAGGTTGAGAAGTGCAGCAGTGTGGGTGAAAGGTTATTTTCCCAAAGGCTTTGCTCAGGATTCCAAACACCCACTTAATTCAAGCAGCTTAGCACACAAAGTCAGACTAGAGCAATTGTGCTGTTTGAATTTCCCTAAGGATGGTTTTAACAGTACAACTGGTAGACAAAGATTATTGCAAGAGCTTTTTTATTCTGCCACCTTGGAGCAAGAGAAGGTAGAATACAAATTGCTCCAGAAGTGTTTCTTCCTTGTGCTTCTTGCATTACAAAGCAATGTTCAGGGTTTTATACATTTATTAGGACATATTAAAGCATTTTTAAAAAGTTAAATTCATCAATCGTTTCTTTCACATTTTATGACATTATTCCAGAACACTTTTTCAAGATCTGGATTTTACCCAGATCAGATTTTACTTTAGTCCATCATTGCTTATACCTTCACCAAAAAAGAAATATAATCATTTTTTAAAAATCTGAACTAACCCAATCTCTTCCTCATATAAGGGAAATGAGAATACTACTCTGAATCACAGATTCATAGCATATCAGTGATGAGAACTTATGCTTCCTTTAAAGTTATATTCACATAGTTTCCTTGAACCAAATCACTAAAATATCCTGACTGTTCCATCAATATTCATGGATGGTCAACCTGGTTTTGGAAGAGACTGTTCTCTTGTACTTGGAGTTGGGTGGCCCTTTGGGTGGGTGTCAGGGGGTTGATAGTATCTTGACTCACAGTGAGAGTACAGGCCAGATGAGAAAATTCCCATAGTTAGTAGGAGAGCACATTGCTATTAAACTGGAGAGATTAGAACCGGGGTGGGCAATTAATTTTCCCAAGGGTCACATGAGAAACTGGGGCTGCTGTGAAAGGCTGAACTACTAGGGCTATGAAGGTGTGTAGGCATGCACACACACACATACACACATAAATTGAAAAAATATAACAAAACAAAATTCTAAGGTTTGACTGAACCAAGCCTACTATACAGATGAATACTAGGTCGTTAGATCTCTAACTGATGCGCCATAATATCACAACCTGGCAAGCTATCCTTTGGCATGGTATCTTAATATTCATGGTTATAATCTGACATGAAACACATTTGCTTGGAAGCAAATCTTCTGCACCAGTAAGGCTTAAACATGGATAGTTGATGATATATAATTGCAGCCTTAAATGTTAGAGACTGCAGAGGGAAACTAAAGAATGACAGTTCTGGCAGCTCTCACAATAGACATTAACAAGACATCTCTAAAAGGTAAGAAATGTTTGAGGAACACCTTTCTGAAATTCAGATAACTCCTACTCTTGTCAATTTTAAATGACTCTAGGTGACTTATCTTCAAAGCTGCTTTTAACTAATGCCTGTAATGCTCTGTTTTAGGGTTCTGTTTTACTACTGCTGTTTCTATGGGATGTTATAAGCTGCTTTTAAATTATTATACGAAGTGTTTATGATACTTTAATTTGCTAATGTGTCACAGTATAAATCTATATATGTCTATAAAAATAAATCCCATTGGTTGGGGCTGGGGGGTAAACTTACTATAAGAAGGGTGAGTAGAGTTTTTTTTCCAGCTAACATAATTACAAAAACTATATGTCTGAATCAGGATATGGTTTGATGAATGAATAATTTCTTTTTAAAGCATTTACTTCATATTTTTCCTTTTAAAAAATCAATGTGGCTATTAATTTCAACATAATGTATGTTTTATTTTGAATATTTTCAGTTAGGGCCATGAAACATTTGAAGGCGATTTGACTGAATCGTATGCTTTTAAATTACCTCAGAACAATTTGAAGATGGTTTGGGGTTCTGATGAATTTCCTAGCTTTCGAGAGTTTCAAACATCATTTCAGCTTTCTTTCTATATAAAAGAATACCAGACAAAGTGGTAATGAATGAACAGTGTGATGGGTTTTCTCTGAGTAGCTGCTAATGACTTTCATTACATCCACAAACCTTACCAAGGGAAGTGCTCTTCTGTTTCTCACTCTTCTGATAGAATTTGTTTGGACAGATTCAATTGGAATAAGTGGAAAGAAAGTCTAAATTTATTTTGCTATTGTGTTTTGATCTAGTTTGCTATTTCCTGTGACTTTCTCTACTTTTGCCAAATCCATACACTTTTATTTGTACATTTCCTTAACTTTTAGTCAATTTATCTGATCTGTAATAATGTTCCTGTTGGAATCTGGACTCAACCTACTGCTACTGATCCTCTTCCATTCATATATATATATGATTGTAATAGAATATTTCCTGTTGGACATTTTATGCAATGGACCAGGTCTTTATATAGTTGTGCATTATTTACACAACAATGAAAACATAGAGTTTTCACATTGCTAAAACAATAAAGGCACAGATTCCAGAAGAAGCCAACATCAACCATGAGTCATGCCAAACAACCTGCCAGTTTAGTAAAATAAATAATCACAGAATGATGAACTTTTCAATTTTTATTGAAAGCTTACTTATGTTTTTCTTTTTAAATTGGAATTCAAAGTTTTCTGAATTAGGTCAAAGGAACTCTTTGGTTGGATCTTGCTGGACAATTTGAAGAATACTACGTAAGTCTGTTTCTCACCCTCTAAATGTTTCTGCTATTTTTATCCATTTCTATTTCCGTTTTTTGTTTCGTTTTTCCTTAAAGGCACTAATTCAGGCATTTTGATACTTTTCTTCTATAGCCTAAAGCTGTATTTTGATTTAATTCAAATTTAACAGAGTTCTTTTCAAATCTCAAATCAAGTAAAATAGTGCTTACTTTAAATCTTGAAATTAAATAAGATATTGGCTGATATACACATGCCTATTTTTAATTCCATTAAAAAGAAAATAAGATTAAATTTTAAATTAATATGAACTATTAATTATTAAGACGTGGTGTCCATTGTTTTCATTGGAAAGTAGTTACACCAGGAGTTCCTTAGTGAACCTGTTGTCTTTAGCTTAATTTTGACATTTGTACATTTATTTGGTATCATTATTTTTCTTTTCTCAACAAACTCTGATGTAGTGTTATCCAGACAAACCTGTGCAATAAATCATTTTTCCACCAAGCAAACAAAATCAATGTTTTCCCAGTCAGGAGTGCTTCACAAAAACAGATACTGACCCATGGTAAACAAAAACACAAACACAGAGACACAGACACACACATACACAGCACAAGAAGGAAATATTTCTGATTATTAATGAGCTTCCATCTTAGCCTTTTCCTACTTACTCTTTCCAATGGGAACATTTCCCCCCCTAAGGCAACAATTAAACTTCCATCAATTCAACTGGCTAATATAAATCCTGTTTATTGTGATTGTTTCTCTGTATGCTGGGCATAAAACAAAAGGAAAATCAATATGACGGGCCTGTCTTGAGGGCTGTGCTTTTGACTGTTCCTTTTGTTGCTAGATGAGACTATTGGTACGATTGCTGTATATTAATGCATCGGTGTTGTCCCATTAACAGAACATGGGATTGCTGGAATTTGCTGGGTCTTTCTTTCTCTCCCTCGATCAATATTTGATGAGGGTAATTTCAAAGACTTATTTAGTATGATCTCCACATAAGGAGTCCTTCAGAGTATTTATCACATTGGAAGGATAATTACATTCAAATCCTGAGACACTGTTGCTAGGTTACTGCCGCTTGTCATTCCTTCAGCTTTTATGTATTCAGAATTCCATCCCCCTCCCACTCGCTCCTCCTATTTTGCACAGATTCTTTCAAAATTTGGCTGAAAAGCGAGAAGAAAAGGAGGCAGTAGCCTTAAACTTAAAAGCCAAAATACCCTTTTAATGGAGAATATAGGGTGATTAGTGCCTCCAAAAGATCATAGCTGTCCACACTGGATAACTCCCATTTATAAGGAAAGAATCCAATTTGTAGGTGAAGAGCTGTTGAATGATGTTGCTTGAGATAGATTAGGGACGTGGCAGAGTAATAAAAAGGACCTATTGCCCCTTACTTAACCTTTCAAAATGTTTCATTGGGAAAAAATAGCACCATACATTCAGATGCCACTTAGATAGCTTTCAAGATCCCTGCTCTCTTCTGTCTGGAAGGAAAAAGTCCCTGAACCAGTCATGACAATAAAATAAGCATTCAAACCTCATGCTCAGGAACAATGCAGGCAGCCTTGGGCTCACACATTAAACTAAGACATGGGTTTGGTTGGTTTTGGTTTACCATGTGTTAGGTTAGTCACTTGTGACTTATTCAACTAATTATGGCATAACATGGTATGTCAGCCCAATTTTTGCCTTCAGTGCTTTTGGATGACCTGACAAACTCCTTTATGAATCAAGCACTTGTCAGAAAAATGTCAGTCTATCTGAGAATATTACAATATAATTAGATCAAATTGATCCATGGTCTATCGTATTTTCTCAAATTACAAAGTTAATCTATGTTTTGTCACATTGTCCCAACAGTTCTATTAGAGTATTAAAAGAAGTTTGAAATGTGATCTATAACTAAATTACGATTTGTTTAGGAAGTACATATTAGAATGCTTCATATGGAGGTCATTTATAAGTACTACATTCCTCAATATCCATAGGGAAACTGTTGTTTGTGTCAAGGTGAATCTACATACACCCACCTAAATTTCAAAGTAAAAATAATTCCAGTGAATAAAAAGGAAGGCAGCCAAATATTGATTATCATTGGTAAGGAAAAATGTTTTGAGTATTTTTTTAAGGAGATAAGAATAAAATAATAGTTGAAACAAGAATTATTTTTGCCTGCTGCAAACAAAAACATCACTTTTACTAATTGCAAAATAGTTCCAAATAAACTATAATATATTTGAGGATGATTAAAAAAAAGGGTGGGGTGAAAGCATTCACATATTGATTGCAAATTCTAATCCTATTTCCATTTTCAGCTGAGGTTTTGACATTCTATACATAACCAGCACTGCAGTGCTGATGGGCAAACTACAGTATACAGGGTTGTAATCTTCCTCATGCCTGATTATGATATGTATTAATGGGCTAAAATCTTCTAGGGTAGAAAAAAAGTACAGTTTTATTTTATCAGTAGCACCAATGAACAATGGACAATGAATAGATGCTGGAGAGCTGTGAAAAACATAAACAAGGAAACACAATAGTGTAGAACATGGGTTCTCAAACTACGGCCCGCGGGCCATGTGCAGCCCACCAAAGCTATTAATCCGACCCATACAGGACCATAAGGCTGTCCCGCACATTTTTTTGCAAAAAGCGGTCTGTTTTTGCCTATTTTTGGCCTACAGAAAGCTGCTGGAGGCGGGAGAGGTGAAAAATGGGCTGCACAGATGCCCAGGAGGCCAAAAAATGGGTGAAATGGTTTTCACCTCCCCCACCTCCAGAAAATAGAGAAAGAGAGAGAGAGAGAGAGAGAGAAAGAGAAATAAAGAGACATACAGAAAAAGAGAGAGACAGAAAGAGAGACGGAGATAATTTTCTCAAGCTCCTTGGAGCTGCGAAGAATTGCTGCAAAACTGAGTTTTCTGAAGTGGACCACTTGACTCCTAAGCAACTTTAAAAATGATCTAGTAAAAAGAAAAGTGAACCAAAAGCGCAACATGCAAACAAAAGCAAATAAAACACCCCCAGGAGCAAAACAAATTAAAGTTTAATTTGTGTGCATTGCTTAATGGACTGTTAAATTGGCCACACCCACCTAGTCACATGTCCCACCCATTCCCATCCAGCCGGTGTAGCACCACAACAGTCTGAGGGACTGTGAATTGGGCCCCCTGTTTAAAAGTTTGAGGATCCCCGACGTAGACTTATCCAGACTGGAAATGTCACCAAGCCTTATTTTTGCAGATTGTGGAATCCTCTGCAATCAAACTGCTGAAATATTGTGAAGTTTCTCAATACTTTTAGAGGAAAAATACCAAAAGCTCAAGTTACAAAGGACTTCATACAATTTTAAAGAAAGGAAAAATATCTCACATCTCCCACAAACATCTCAGATGTATGACTATAATTCTGTATCATTGTTCTGTACATTGAGGGCCTCAGTTTCTCTTTTCCCATGAAAAATATGGTCCCTGGGCATCCCTGTTTTAGGTAAAGGATATGTTACAAAGGGAACAAGAAGAAAGCAGTATAAAGTAAAGCATTTTACATGTATATATGAAAAACAAATCATTAGATGTAAGGAAATTGTACAGTCCTAGACATTGTATTGAGAACTTAGTCTTCTTAAATTCAGTAGAATTTATCCTGGATAAACTGGGATATGCTTATAGTTCAAACTATATATTTTATTTTATTTTTAAAGTTCTGGTTTATTCTTTAAATTAATGTATGACAGATTAAATCAATATTACAAATCTCATACTCAGCTTCTGACAAATGTGAATCCTGTTAGGGAAGTGGAGACAAACCATAGTAATCCTGTAGTTCTCTATGGAGTTCAGCAAGTAAGAATTTGTTCTAACCTGTCAACAAACAGTGAGATGGTCTCAAGTCAAATAATCAAGGAAAAAAATAATACATGCCTGCCCATCTATGACTAATATCAGTCCAAAATGTGTACAGCAAAGACAGCACAAACCAATTTAAAATACCTAACCAGAGATTGATTTATTAGAAAGTTGGCCAGGTACAATAATATATGATCTCCAGAAAATCTGTCTTCTCAAATAAACGATTAGGGCTGGCATCAAGCTGGACAAGAAAAACTGGATTTTGCTTTTTGTAACACAACCAATCCAATCTCCAAAACTGATTTTAGCAGGGTTTTCTTTTTTAAAAAAAGAAGCTCTGATGTCAAGAAAATTTCCAGAGAAGAAAGGAAATACAAAACATTAGCATTTTTGTACACTTTGCTAATGCCAGTTTTTCAGCTTGTATTTCTGTGACTTTAACTATTTTCTTTACTAGTCACATTAACTGTGATCTAGTTAAGAAAGAGACATTTCAATGTAATTTATTACTTGGAAATTAGTCACATTAGACTAATAAAACCAGAAGAAGCTGTTGCAAACAAAGGAATAAGCAAAAAGTGAAATTTATAACTGAAAGCTCTACTACAAAGAATAAATCCTATGTGAACATTTGCAAGATGAACCTTAACTTGGGACATGTTATTTGTCATCTGAATTTAACCTTTTTGTAATGTGTAAGCAGGACAACTGTTTCTTTCCTCATCCTGTCTTTGGTCCCTCTTTCTCTTCTTAGTAAAAGGGGACATATCAAAATTTGCAAGATGGCTTGTGCATTATTGAAAACAAAGCTCAATGCTTTTTAAAAGAAATTTACAAAAAGGTAGGATTTCAGTCACAATGTTGTATTTGTCAACCTGCACATTTTGACACATTTCATGGAAGTCTCTGCTTCTCAATCCAACTACCCCTAAGTCATCATCATCCATTGCCTCATTTCTTGCGCTTTCTTCAGAAAGGAAGGAAGGAAGAAATTGTTATTGTCTTTAGTTTGGGGGTCTCCTTTGTGTTCTATGACTTAGCGGTTTATGTATGTGAATGAGAACAAATCTCACATGCAGATGGTGAATCATTAATTTCCTAAATGGGATATCTTCTTAATTAAATATGTTGGATGAAATATATATTTAATGGAATTGAAATAGTTGAACATTGGTTGAACAATCAACCAATGGAACAGCTTGCCTTCAGAAGTTGTGGGAGTTTCATCACTTGAGACTTTCAAGAAGAGATTGGACTGCCATTTCTCAGAAATGGTGTAGGGTCTCCTGCATGAGCAGGGGGTTGTAGTAGATGATCTACAAGGTCCCTTCAAACTCTTTTAAGCTGTTAGATCTGTTAGTTTAATCTGAAACTAAATTAATATAAAAATGGCATTATGTTTTGTTTTATTTTTCATTTGTCCTTGCTATTTTTTGGAATATGTATGAGATTGTTTGTTTCTTTGACTGACTGTTTGCATTTAAGCCACTATACAAGGTTTGCCTTGTATAGTGCCCACTGTACAAGAAGGTGGTTTTTATGCATACTATAACTAGACTGTAAAAGTCCCGACAGTCATTAAATGGAAGCAAAGATGCAACTAACACTATGCTGCAATTTAGTGTCCATTTGGATTTGTGCTACCCTGATCTGTTATGCCTGACTATACTTATAATATTTATGATACTATAATATTATAAATATGTATATGAAGATATAACAACAGTTGCCAAATAGCAGAAAGTATCAGAATTCTAATAATCATGGTTCTGAATGATTACTTGGATCTTTTTTATATAGAGAGAGATATACAAGCATTTCTACATGTCTACTAGCAGAAAGTGGAAAGAATTAAATGTGAGATGATCTAATAAAATAGGTTTAACTTTAGAAAGTTGAAGAACAGAATCGTTAAGAGCTTAGCTTACAAAATTATTGCTATTTTGTTATTATTTTACCTTGTGATATCAATCAATATTCAGATATTTTCCTTTATGTCACTGTATCGAAATGCTCCATTTCCAGAATTTTTTTAATGTTTTTTTTTCCATCTTTATACATCTCATGTCGTGAATGATTGTTTTCTGGGATAGCACATCCATACACATAATCATAACATTTTTTTTACTAATTATAATTCCCTTTCATTTTGATTTTAACACATCACTTCTATTATCATACTTTCATTTCTGAGCCTTCGAGTATTTGTATCACATTGCTTATCATTTTAATATCTATCTTTTACTCTTTTTCCCCTCTAAGATTGGTCGCGTTGGTGGA
>JANHFT010000079.1:220983-234235 GCA_032467955.1 Pseudoxenodon macrops | reverse complement strand
CAAATTAAAGTTTAATTTGTGTGCATTGCTTAATGGACTGTTAAATTGGCCACGCCCACCTAGTCACATGACCTAGCAATGCTCAACTAATCACATGACCACATAGCCACGCCTACCCAGCCTGTCTGGCCCCCCAACAGTCTGAGGGACCGTGAATTGGTTTGAGGACCCCTTGGGTAGAAGAAGATGGCACTTTTTCTACACCAAAAATTTTGTTTTCTGCTAACTTTCAGCATAATATTAGTTCTCAAGTGACTTTCTTATAGTGTTGGAAAGTTTTGTGATATACACCATTTTATCCATATTTATTTTCCCCTGGGGCTACCAACTGCTATTCATTGCAAATTGTTAAGTAGCTTAATACTTAACAAGGTACCAATTCTGTATATGCTATGGGATCTAATTTCATGCAATATTTGGATAAATGCTTGCCCACAGATGGAAACACTGAACTGCAGGTTTTATGTTACTTCTTGCATCTTAGGTGTCTTTTCACCATTTACCTTGTTTCAATATGTTTAGGGCTATTTTTATACATAAAAAAAACATTTCTTGGGATGCAAATAGTTTACCAGAGGTGGTTTAGACTTAAAGTTATCTTTCCTTATATAAGTTGCACTATGCATAATGTCATCAGTGTGCTGATCTTGCTAAATAACATCTTGTGTTTTTTAGCTCAAATAAAATGAGAAAGACACTGTATTCTACCGCTGCTTTCCTCCAAATGGCTGCCCTCCAAATGCATTTAATTCCAACTCCCATAATGCCTAGCCAGCATAGCTAATGACTGTTATTTCACATGATATATATCCATTAGCCCACCTTTAAATAATCTTACTTCATTATATCACAAGATTATGCTATATTATTCTAGAGGACAGCAATATATATATGAAATTTTAATTACAATGCTTCATAATCTAAATATTATGGCCTCTATTGGTTAGGATAATCAAGAAAAATAACAATCCATCTGAAAGACAGGATGGAGGCTTTTCAGAAAACATTTCCAGGAAATATTATTTTATTCACAAAGTGCAGAAGAGAAGCCACATGCCTTTTGTTCTCTTTAGGGTTTTAAATAATAAGACACATGGTACAGTTGGGAGTGTTATCACTAATCCCCACAGTCAAGTTTAAAATGAGCTTACAAACTGCAGCAGGCACTGTGGGAACAGCAATTATGCTAACAGCAGCAGCTACCAAAAAAGAAAAGAAAGGAAAAAATGTTCAGGTATGAATTCCTGAAGTTACATGGAGGGCAAACGTGACTGCTGTCGATTTGCAACAGGAGAGAAAAAGACACCCCCCTCTCCCGCTATACATGCACAGCCTTACACACCTTTGTACATAAACTGAGCCAGGAGAAAACGGGTTCAGATTGAATCCATTCGTTTACTTTCCGAATCAATCCTTTTTCTCTCAGTCTAATTTCCTCACATCCAGTTGAGATAGAACACCCATTGGCATTCATCATATACAAACACGATGGAAGGATTTGGGGTCAACGGTTCAGTGAACACTGAAGGGGAACTGTCACTGGTTGGCCATGCAGGAAAAATAGCTTTTCTTTTCTTTTGTTGCTTGGCTTGCTCATATTTGAAGCTTTGTGGTCTGCTTCCAAGCAAAGGGATCCCACTGGAAAGGAAATAGGCTATTCTATTACAGTAATTGTCTTGCTTACATTGCATAAAAGAGCCCTGAAACAGATGCCTTGCACTCTGCTTTTGCACCAAGGATAATTGTTCTTGTAGAAATGCTCACTTATGTAAGAAGTGGTCAGGCTGTTTGTGCCTTTACAGCAGGGGTGTCAAACTCGATTTCATTGAGGGTCGCCTCAGGGTTGTGTTTGACCTCAGGGGGGGCTTGTCCAGGGGTGTGACCAGCTTGATGTCAGTTGTGTCAGGGGTGCCTGTGGGGGCCAAAGCACTCTGCCAACAAAAATGGGCTCCCAATCTCCATTTTCGGCTGGGACGGTCTCCTGCAACTGTCTGCCAGTGAAAACAGAGCTCAAAAGGGCCATGTGCGGCCCTCCTGAGCTCTGTTTTTGTTGGCAGAGGGTTGCAGGAGGCTGTCCCAGCCAAAAATGGAGATCAGAAGCCCGTTTTCACTGTCAGAGGCACCACAGGCCGGGCCTTCTCTCTTTCCAGAGGAGCCCCACGGGCCAGATCTAAGCACTCTGTGGGTTAGAGCTGGCCTGTGGGCCTTCAGTTTAACATCGCTGCTTTATAGGATCAGCATGCATTGACATGTGTTGATGCACAGGCACTTGGTCAACCTTGGCTGATCAGAAAATGGATTCAGCAGGATTAGCAATGCCTAGTATTTGGCCTGGAGACTATTAGGAACTTTCAAAGCTACAATTAATTGGGGAATTAAACAAATTCTGGGGAAAAGGAAAAAAATAAATCACTTTCATAACACTGTCAAAAGGAGCATATGTTGTTACCAGAAGCCTGGTTCTACTCAAGGAAATCTTTTCTTGAACTGGCAGCCTGTGGGCTGGATGCATCACACACAGGCCATACCCACACCAGCTCCGTGAAGGGAAAAAACATCATGATATGACACGTGACCGCAACGTGATTGTGGTGAGTTTGACACCCGTGCTTTAAACTGTTACATTGGGAAAGGGTTAAACATAATTCTCACAGAAATAACCTTATGAAGCAGCTTCAGACTGAGCATAGTTAATATGGTATCTTAAGCACTACACATGCTAGCTTTGCTTCTGGATCACCAAGCATATTAACACTTGGACAATGCCTTTGCCAATCCTATAATTGCCCTGCCCCTTTCACACAGCTCAAGAGAAGCTTCATTCAATGGCATCTTCCATTTGAAGTTTTTTCAATTTTCTTTTTCTTTATCATAGGAAATCTATTAAGGAGGGAAATACAAAGTAGCTGTACAATGGATTGTGGCAAAAACCACACAGATGGAAGTACTCTTAGTCAAAATACAATCACAGAGACCAATGGGTTTTGATCTTATCAATTTCAGCGTGCTTATTCTAAATTAGAACCAATCATCCCAATAAAAGGATGGAGCGATCTGACCATTTCAGATTACTTGATTTCCAGTGTGTCCAGTTTTAAATTCGCCATGTCTATTGCTACACATGGAATTTTAAGAAACCTGTATAAAAGCTTTCTTTTAAAAATCAGTGTGCTTTTCTGATAGACTTGCATGCTAATATATTGTTTTATACAATTTTACCAAATGTGCACATCATTACATGTAATTTTCTGTAATGTAATGGTATACTTCTAAACATTCTTCTTATTAATTTATGAATGTGTACAGTTATCTCTACTGTAAACTTTATGCTTATGATTTTGTATAGATAATTCTGAAACAGTGAAATATTGAAGGAAAATAATCAGTTAACCTAATACTTTGGAAAGTGAAAATTTAACAAGTTCTTCTGAGAATGTACAAGGAATAACATTTTCTACTTCTCCAAATCCAATACAGCCAGTTAACCTGCAGTAAGAATTGAACTAGAAGGCATTTCAATCATGTTGAAAAGTAAATAGATGCATATTTCCTGGCTACACAGTATAAAAGGGTTCTGTTTTGACTTCTGGACACAATAGTGTGATGGATGCTGTTTATCATCTGAACGAATGAGAACACTACAAGACAAGAGCATGGCCAATAATTCAATTTATAGCAGAGACTTGTCAAGATTTGATCTGATGTTTAACTCTTCTGTTTGCAAACTCCTAGATTTCATTATTGCAAGAGATTTGCAGATATAGACTCTCTTCCTGATGCCTGGAAAGTATTTGTAGTCATGCCTGCATTCTGTAACTTGTTTTGCTTGCTTATAAAACAGGACGTGTAATGTGGAAATTAAGAAATAAATTTTAGTGAAGACTTCTGCTAAAACAATTAAGTTTTGTTTTTGTTTTAAAATAGATCTTGTTAATTTCATTCCAAAAACCTTAATGTTGTATGCTTATGAACACATTGAGTTTTGATGGCTTTCGGCTATTATGTACCTCAGCTTACCTAGTCAATCACATGCCATTCAATAATGAGAGTTTCACTTTTCTTAGCAACCCCACACAAGAAGATGATTGTCAGCTGAACATATGTACCAATGGTTCATATTAACTTAATATAAAAATAAATAAATGCAGGCATTTATGTGCTTATGCATAGAACTAAAGGGACACACTCACAAACTCCATATGCAACCTCTCATAAGTACAGCTGCTTCAAATGACTTTCTGCTTCTGCTATGAAGTATTTTTGGAGGACACAGGAAAATTCATAGTAAATATGCTTAAACTCTGCCATGCTTAAAACACTAAAATAGCAGAGTTCTCAGACACAATTACACATCCCCTCAAATAGTCCTACAATCTCCTTTCAGATATTCATGCAATAGAAGTAAGTGATTATTTTTAAAATGGACACATATGCAGGGGCATTAAAAGCCGGGCCTGTGTATGTAGCCTTCCCCCCCATCAGCTGCACATAAATTCATTTGCATATTATGAGTCTTGATAATCTTACTGTAAGGAACCTAGCATGGGTTTCACACTAAAATACAGATGGTACAGATTTTGAAATTACCATCAGCTTTTAGAGTATGACAACATGACCTGTTAAAGAAGTTGCAGTTATATTCAACTGGATTTGACTGGATTTAATCCTGTTTAATTTTCATTTTTCCTATGATATAGCATTTTGAGTAAACTCAATTTATTTGATTCAATGTATTCCACACATATAGAAACTAGATTAATTCCATAACTAATTTACAATGCAGCATGAACCCAACCTAGAAATCACCACAGGAAGTCCTAAATCTCCCAGTAATAGAATGTTTCTTCTATATGCTAGTGACAAAAATTGAAGTCCATTTGTCTGCCATCTGAATAGCAGTGGTAAAGTCAATAAATTATGGTTCTAATGGGCTCATAATGATAGCCAAGTTCTCATCTATTATGTGCTTCCAGCAACAACACACTGAAGGACCAAGCTATTGTTTTGACAGCATCATATATTTTATAACCCCATTTGGCTGCATAATGTGATTGTAGAATATCAGAAAGGAGGAGAGATAGGAAATTCTGAACAAGTAACTACATAAAGAAACTGAATGTGCGTGGTCTCTCTTATGTCAGGCCAATTTCAGAAAACTGTTATTTGTTCTCATATGTAATAAAACCTCTTCTGTATGTACAGGAAATGGTTTTATGCCGCATAACCTTTTGAGTTGTCCTGGACTTAAAACAGGTTTAAGCCCTAACCTTGAACAAGTTTTTTTACTCAAATATGAAATTAGCCAATTATTACAGAAGGATTCTGTTACAGTTGGAAAACAGCTCCATACTTCTATAAGCATTGATTTCAAGCTGGGGCTAGATATTTTTTAGATTAGCTGTATTTGAAATTTCTGTGAAAGCAGCATTTTCCTTTGCAACATTTATGAAACATGAAAATGTAGGCAGCAAATTTTACACATTAGCAATAACTATTGAATTCAAAGCAACCATTACATTTAGCTTTCCCCAACAGAATATATTTAGTTTAGAATATATCTTTGGGGAACCTTCCAGTTCAAGAGAATCATTCCAAAATAAAATTAAAAACTAACAAACAGCACTTTCCAGTTTTGCCAACAAAAAGTAAAACAAAGATAATGCATTTTATTTGCAATGCATATATTCCTCCATTCCCTTCCTTCCTTCCACAGCCTGAAGATTTCCAAGAAATGTTTAACATAATCAGTTGATGGCCTGACAAGATGATCTGATTCTTGCCTTCTGCTGGAGAATCAGGTAAGGGATCTGAGAAGGAAGGGGAGGCTTTAGCTCAGGGATATCACTTGTGTCACACACTAGCCACGCCCACCCCCAGTTTAGAGAAGGGGGGAAGTCATGATACATCACGTGACGCCATGAGTTTGAGACCCCTGCAGTAACATCATACCCCCCTTTCACACCAGCTCCCCATTGGAGGGTCCCAAGGAGGGGCTTTCCAGTGATCCTCCTGGGATGTTGATCATATATGTGGGGTCATATATGCTGGGGATGCAGTGGCTCAGTGGCTAAGACACTGAGCTTGTTGCTCAGAAAGGTCAGCAGTTCGGCGGTTCAAATCCTTAGTGCTGCATAACTGAGTGAGTTCCCGTTTTTTGCCCCAGCTTCTGCCAACTTAGCAGTCCAAAAGCATGTAAAAATGCAAGTATAAAAATAGGTAGCACCTTACTGAGAAGGTAATAGCATTCCATGCACCTTCAGCATTTACTCATGCTGGCCACATGACCACAGAATTGTCAACAGGCAGCGCTGGCTCTTCGGCTTAGAAATGGAGATGAGCACCTCCCCCTAGAGTCGGGAACGACTAGCACATATGTGCGAGGGGAACCTTTACCTTTATATGCTTTACCCTGAGGAATCTGTGAATGGAAAATAATTGTGCCCCCAGAAGGCTGCAATACTTTCCAAAGCCTTATAGAAGATCAAATGTTATTCTTATATCTATAAGAATAAGACTATAGATTTGATGTCTAGCACTTCTAGATTCCACTCTCTCCAGTGCCTGGGCCATCTAGCTTTGGTCGTTCTAAGAGGCTTGCTGCCTATAGCTGATCATTCAGTTCAGTGGGTCTGATCATGCCATCCTGGGGGAAATCACAATATGAAATTGAGATTGTTGGTGGTGGGCCTCTTGTTTATTCCTCATAATTGGAAATATCCTTTGAAGAATTGTGGTATGTTAAGAGGAATGAATGATTGTCCATATTTTTTCAATACCAGTGCAGATCCTTCAATCTTAGGGCAATCATATCAGGATTACAAAATGTAAACTACATTTTGTAGTTTAATACAATCTAGTAGTTACCTAGATGTTTGCAGCCCAAATGAATGGTAGCCTCACCTAACAGCTGAATCATATGACTGAAATTAGGATCATGATATCTATTGTTTGTCTATAGAATAGGGAAGATAAAATATTTTTCCAATGCTTTCCCAATTTGAGAGTATAAAAAAGGAATATGATTGCAATAAAGAAACTGAACCGCTAAAATGCAAGGCTAAAACAATGATGGAATTTAGTCTCCCACAAAACAAAAACATTCAGGAAGGCAAATCAAAATCTGACAAAATTTCAAAAGTTTAAAGCTTACTTTTGCTTAGAAAACTCTTACATTTCCTGGCCCCAAAGTCCTGCAAAAAAAAAATGCACAAATTGCTGTGTGAACAGATTTAAACCAAGCAGCCATTAGAATAACAGGCAAGAAGTGGGTGGTACTTGAGAGCACCCGATGTAAAGAGATGGGATCAACTGAAATAATCTCTTTCAATTAATTATAATGTACCTAGAGCTCACAGACATTCTTCATTTTGTTACAGGCAATTTTGAGGTAGGTCTCTGTCATTTCTATTTAAGAGAGATAAATTGAAGCTAAATAGCAGAGCAGCTATCCCCAATCTGGCAACTTCCCAATATTATGGGGCTGAATGCTACTTGGGAATTCTGAGTTGTGTCATTCCAATACACTTGAATACACTCTGAAATTTGGCTAAAAATGGTGCGTATGTTTAAGTGGACTCTGTATCTTTTTCATGTCCTCCCTATCCTATTATCACATCTCAGTAATGGAAGAAATCAGAATGCAAGGTAGAAGCAGAGTACTCTGGGATCTTTTTGGATCAGTTAGCATTCAGGCATTCCAGATAATATTAAAACTTAATTAGCTATGGTGCACTGCTATAACCATTAGTTCGCATGAGGGAATCTATGGTAGCAAAGATAGATTAAAGTCTGAAGGGTCTGCCTGGAATTTAAAGAATTATTTCGGTTGATATGTTTTTATTAATTATATACTATGGTAGTTATAAGAAAGAAAGGGAAGCACCCTGCATACAAGTATACACATTTGCAACCACAAACTGCATTATAAATCTATTCACTGAAAAAGTGTCTCCATCGTCTTAGTTCCTATAACAACCTTTTCCATGTTCAATTTAGTCTCATTTTACTTCTTTTCATTCCATTTTTCTTCATTTCCTTATTTAATAGTGATTTTTCCCTTTTTTCTCTTTAAATGTAACTTCCCCAACCTGTTGCTTTTTGGATATTTAGATTTACAACTTACATTATCTCAGCTAATAGAGTTGTTGCTCAAAATTGATGGAAAGTTACATCCTAAACATCTGGAAGATACCAGCTTTACAAATACTGCCATAAATCTCTTTATATTCTTTTATATTCTACTTTTTAAAAATTCAAAACTCTTTATCCCAATCAATTTTAATAGTCTTACCCTTAAAATTTTCATATTTAATTCAAAGATCTAGGGACATGTGTATGTATGATATGACTATTGGGGTAGGAATGATGAGGAATCACACTAAAATTAATTTCTCCTTAGAATTTTAAATATATATAGAAATAAGGGTCAATTGTGGTGCAGACTTAATTAAATGTATCTGCTTTCAGGTTGCTTAGTAACCTGGTGGACAAAAATACATCAAATCAAATCAAATATATGTTTTGTTATTAAAGTGAGTGTGGTATGGTGTGCTGCTATCATTATGCAACGCCCCAACCCCAATCTGCTCCAAGACCCTTGCAATTATTGCTTTTATGTGTTGGAATGTCTCCCACTTTGCTTCTAATCCAGATAAAATTTGCCAAGTTTTGAACTGACTCAGTTTAGATCTGTTTATTTAGTACTGCTAACAGTATTATGAACATGAGTTCCCACCTATCTGTACTGCAATTTCCAAAGGAGCCAGCACACGACTGCTAAACTGAACATTGTTATGAACAGATCTTAAGATAAAGAGATGTTATTACATTCGATCAGGGGGAGGGATTCATAACAGCCTTCTCCCTTCCACTATTTTTTTCCTGAGAGTTGAGATCCAACACATGTGATAGACGTTGCCTTGAGGAATGCTGGCCTATTGAAGAGATTCAGCTTTTTGACATACAATAGCAATTTGGTTAGATCCTATCACAATTAGATAAAATCACATCCTTAACCATCTGTAGCTTCATTTAAAGACTTGATTTAACATATTTTTCCTCAAATTATAGTTCACCTGAGTAGATAATTAAGAGACTATTAAGGACAATACATTTTCATATGTAATTATACCTACTTTTTTCCTGTGGCAGCAAGATTTTGGAAATGTTTGCAAAACTGCTTCCATTGTTTTTAGCAGTTTAATAATTGCCACTTGTCATGGCTCCATATAGGATTTGTTCTTGGCTAACAACAATGGCATTTCAAGTAAGAACCAGAAGATCAAAATATAATGCCAGGTTGATGCGAATTCATTCACTACAATGGAATTTGGATACCTAAGGCAGAAACTGGGCTGAGTGGCGGCTTGTAGACTCACTGAATTAATTAAGATCCCTGCCAAAGCTGGCATTTTTGCTAACCCAAGGTCAATGATGATGTAAAGAAAAAAAAGGGCTTACTCAGAACCTAGGGCAACAATATTTCCTTTTATCTTAACCCTCTGTGGATCACTGCTTTAAGACTCTCATCATTTGCTAGCTCGAATCCCTATTTGAACTGCAAGTTCACCATAATAGTAGCCCATGGTGCAGAATTCCTCTGTTTGCTTGCCATGTGATGTGCTATCTCATACAAAAATGCTAAAAGAAGTCTATGCCCCCATAGATCTGAGAATTCCATACTACGACAAGACTTCAGAAGAGGGAGGAACAGACAAAAGAATGGGTTGGCCCAGTGGGAGGCAATTCTCCTGCCAAAGGTTCTCATTATCAGAGGAAGATGGCTTCTGTACTTACACGTAATAATAAAGGTTACTTCTAAAAATATGGTTGAATAAGCTCAGAAGCGGTCTGGGGGGAAGTCTCTTCCTTCTCCTTTTAGTTTGGCAATGAAACTCTAGGAAATAATCTTTTCCATCTGCTGGAATGGCTTGTGGTAAAAAAGAAAGCCATGTGGATGATGGTAGTTATAATTCACTTCTCACCATGGAGAAACAACTCCTACTCACTGGGAAGAGGTAAATTTTAATAAGCTTCATGGCAAAATGGTACAACAGCCAGCCCAATAAAATGCCGTAAGTACCAAACAAAATTTGATCTGAGAGAATATTTTCAATATGGGAAAAATATACTTAACAGTGCCTACAAAGATAATTGATTCCTAGTCTTCCCAACCTCTTTGTTTCACTGTGTTAGAATTATACCTTCCAGAAATTCCAACCACATTATCACTGCTTGTAACAATCTAAATAAGTTATGAGTGGGATGAAAGAATGAAACTTCTTATAAAAGCCTGTGCAGATGCTTATTCCTTGTCTGTGTTGAAAAGAAAATGAAATGAAAGTTGGGCCAGAGGGTTTCTTCAATTAAAATAAAGAATAAGACAGGTAAAATGAAAAAGGAAAGTTCTTTTCTTCCTTCCTTATTAATGTTTTATTCTACATCTTCAAACTATCCAGAGACAGCATGTTGTATGAAAATGCCTTTAGTTAATAAACCCACACTATGCTTGTTCTCTGCCCCTGGTTTCTCTATTTCTCTCCTTATTTTAAGAGAGACATATAAAACAGAGCTTTCCGTTGATCAAAAATTATGACAGCCTCCAGCTCTCTCACAAGAGAGGAAATAACTGGGTAAAGGTGTTTCGTGTGAGGCAAGGAAATGCATCCCCTGGGTTTGCAGACTCTGAAAACAGCTGTTGTCCATAGGGGCTGCCATACAGCATCAGGTCACTTGGGCTTCCTTTCATTAAGATGGTAATTGAAAACCAGTCATAACAATGGAGTCAATATAGCTGCTTTTCTTCACAGTATTCCCAAGAGGGGTATGCAAATTCCAGGGACATAGCTATTGCCACATTCAACATTTTTCATTACATAAGCATCTGTAGATACTCAGTTATGACTTGTACTTAAGTTATATGTGGTTACAGCAATCAGCTCCATTAAGGAGTTCAATATGCAGGTGTACATGCAGGAAGGACTTGATCAATTAGAAATTCACAGTGGAAGAAACTGTGCTTAATTTGTCAGGTCAATTAAATGCAGAATGCCTGCCAGTCTCATTAGGTTGTCCAGACCAGGAAATCAACTCCATATGAGGGCTAAAATTATTTTCATTAAACAGAATCTTTCCAGATTGTGTTCTACTTCCTCTTCTTTCTGAACTCCCAATGAGTTAGGGAGATTTCTGCCTGAACATCTGAATATTATCTCATTTGGTGGAAATCTGGAGTTAAAGTAGAGGGTAATCAGACTGGCTAGCTTCGAATCCTTGAAGGGGAGGAAGCAATGGAGACCTGGCCCTCCTAAAATCCTTGGAGCCTTTATCTGGTTGCTCCCAAGAATTAGTTTGCCAGATTCTTGCAAATAGGAAAGTAGCGATAAAGAAACGTCTCCAAACAGGTCACTGTATAGTTCTGATTCTTTATGCCTGACATCTTATTGTTCTAGACTTAAAAAGAAATGTCAGCCCCTTTTGTCTCTAGGTAAAGGTACCCACATATCTCTGCCAAGGTCATCTTCTTTAATCTCTACAATTTTTATGTCTACAACGAACCTGAAATACTTTGAAGTGTAGTCCCTTAATATATTGTAAAAAATGAACAAAATATGGTACAGATTTGCATGCATTGTGCCTATGCTATTCTAAATCTTCACCAAATATCAGTTCCTAGTAATTATTGTCACTATTGTCACTCGATTTATTTGATTCCCCTGACTGAGCAGGAAATATCTTTCATAACTTCAAATCAGATGTGGTAAGAAGGTGAAGGTGAATGTCTAGAAAGAAGGCATCTTTCAAATAATTCCATATGATTCATTAAATATTTAAAATGAGAGTTATTGATTTATGAATGAAACTGAAGAATATTTTTCCCATCAATCAAGCAATCTCATTTAAGAAATCTATTTAAGAGCAACACCAGAAAACTTGCTACAGACCTTAATGTCAGTCATTATAATGCTGGACAATGGGAAACTAAGTAGGTATAGGACAAGAACTGATTCCCAACTTCAATAGGACATATAACTGGCTTCATCCAAAAGCCTTCACAGCTACTCTTTAGATATTTCCACAGAAGGAAATCAAAAATATCCTGGATATTCTTTTAGGAAACCGGCTTTTCTCTAAGATTCACTAATTGCTTCAATTAATTAAACTCAATCAATCATCAACACCATGTCCATCTTTCCCTAATATTTCCAAGGAACAATTCTTCCAAACCATTTGTCAAATAAACTTCCAGGTTATCTTTGGTACAATATATACAAAGTTAGGAATAATTATAAATTCAAGAGAAATTCTATGCAGTGAGATTGGTCCAGTGTAGGATTCTTGCAGCTTTTGGCCCCAAATGGCCACTCAGACAGTAGCATGAGGCTGGCAGTACCGTAGAAACTATGGTATATTTTTTTAAGTTAAGTTAAAAAAATGTCAAACACAGTTGACTCGATATTATAGATACTTGTTTGATATTGCTATTTGATATTGCTATTGTTATATGGCTATTTTGAGAACTTGCAAATAACCATCCAAAGGGAATGCACACAAAACACATTGTCAGAACTGCAATCTCACGCCTGCACTTTGCATTCGCTAGCTGCCAGTCTACCATGAAATATGTAGGGGGGAAGCTGTATGGGAGGGGGAAAGGTTAACAACTCACCATACCTTCTAGCAACACAAGGTCAGACAGCTGGGAAAGGCATGCACCTCCACACCACCTACTAGACCACATTTTATTTGAATATGATTGGACAATGAGACACCAACAATGGGAAAGAACAAAGGAGAGAAAAGTTAACCTGGAAAATTTGGCACATGAACCTTTGCTTTCGGTAATTCATTTGGACTTTAATAAAATAAACCTTTCAAACCAAATAGTTTCGAGGGTTGTTCTTGTTTAAGGACCAAGTTGGGGCAGCTCTCTCTCTCTCTCTCTCTTTCTCTCTCATCCTGGAATTTTACTTCTTTTGTTGCTTCCCTTTTACTTATTCCATTTCCTTATTCTCACTATAATATTAAGGACTATTGCAGCTGATCTTTGTATCTCCCCATCTGCTGTTAATATTTATTTATTTGTTTGTTGTAAAAGGTTTATAAAGTACCCAGTTCAAGTGGTTTGACTATATTTCAAGTGGGCGGTATCTTGCATAAAAACAAATCAATAAATCAGATAGATGATAGATAGATAGATAGATAGATAGATAGATAGATAGATAGATAGATAGATAGAGAGAGAGAGAGAGAG
>JANHFT010000079.1:159708-197377 GCA_032467955.1 Pseudoxenodon macrops | reverse complement strand
GGGGGGAGTGGCTTGGTGGGTGTGGCAGGAAAAGGATACTGCAAATTCCTCATTTCTTCTCCACTCCTGGGGGAAGGATGTTGCAAAATCTCCATTCCCAGCCCACTCTGGGGCCATCCACCTTTGGGACAACTATGACCTGGATGATTGAGAATCTCCATGGACATTTAATCTGAATAAATTTCAATCTTCAGAATTATGTGAATCACATTTTAGGGTATTAAAAAATCACCTCATGAGCTGGCTTAAATTTTATGCCTTATCTCTGAGAAATCGTAAAAAGGAGGGTAAATGTCCTTATGTTCAAAAATGAGTGAAATGAGGATTCAGTCCTGACACTGTAATAAAAGCATTTGGGAAGAGTCTACAAGAAGATCATAAAGAATTTAATCATGAAAAATAATATAATAATTACTAGGATTAAGCAAGAATTATTGTAATAGTTAGTCTTGCCAGATTAAATTTCTTTTATTTCTCAATTGAATAACTTCCTTCCTAGTTTGCATGCATGCTATAAACATGTTGCATTTTTATTTCAGCAAAGCTTTTGGTAAAGTATTCTATACAAGACAGTTCAGTGTGGGATACCTATCTGTCTGAAAAGTGCGTTTATCAATGGATTCTCACTGAATTGGGAATGCCCTCCGGACTAGAGTCCCACAAGATTCAGTGCAGGGTTCTTGTACTTCCACATTTTTATTAATTTGCATTAAGAAGAGGAGGAAATACTTGTCAACTTTGTAAATGATACAGAAGTGGTTTGGATAGGCAACACCTTAGAAGACATAAACTAAAAATGATAAATGATCTTGATAAAGAAATGTGTTGCAAACAAGAAAACTTTTTTTCTTTTTTATATTTAGGGTAGAAAGAAAATGCAGAGTTATAGAATGTGTTTAGTCACTGTACATGTGAAAAAGATAGTTCTTGTGAAAATAGTTCCTGTATAAAAAGATCTTGCAAAGGTATTTGATTGCAAGTAACATGTTCCAAGAATGTGATTATCTACAAAACAGGTAAGTGAATTTTAAGACTGCATCAAGGGAAGTCTAATTACTCCCTATCCCCAAAGAAAAATCCAAGAAAATATAAAAGTTCCACTTTATTCTGCATCAGCTACATTACATCTTCTGTATTGTGCTAAGTTTGGAGAAACTGGAAAAGTCTCTAAATAAAGAGACGTGGGCATGCCTCATGGGTGCACACGCACTTCGCACACAGGCGCAAGCACAGTACAAAAAAAATAAAAAAAATCCCCCACCCCCAAAAAAGGCCGAAAACAAGATGGCAACACATGTGCAGTGCCGGAAATTCAGCTTCTGTGCATGCGCAGAAGAAAGAAAGCCCAGAAAAAATTCAAAAGAAATTCCCCCCAAAAAAATTTTTTTAAAAAAAAGATGGCAGCCTCCCTGGACCAGAACCGGTTCTATGACATCACCAGTGGCTTATTACCTACTCTATAGAACCAGCCCGAACCGGTAGGAACCCACCTCTGGTACAAACTGAACTTCAGAAAAAAATAATCATCAAAGTAACAGCAGTCCAATAGTGGAATCAATTGTTGGGTTCCCCTTCAGTATATGTATTGAGGGAAGCTTAGGCAGTATCTACTAGGAATACTCTGGTATGCATGTTGCATGTCTGCATTAAACAGGGGTTGGATTTCCTGAACTAAAGCCCTGTGAATTGGGAAATTCTAGAAACTGAAATCCACAATTCTTGGCATTGCTAAGATTGAGAAACACTACCCTTAAATGGTCTTTATATGTCTCTGAGTCTTGTGTTTTTGTGAAATATTTTTTAAATCAATTTTCTTAGTTGTTACTATTATGTATTGAATTTGCCTTTTTTCCAAAACCAGGGAATTGTAAGGAAATTATGTTTCTCAAAGAATGTAGAATGCTGAATCCTTCCTACAGTGTATATCACTACCTTTCCATGAGCTAGAAGCCAAAATGACCATTTTCCTATTATCACCAGATAGGTAATAAGGTAATTGCTCTGTTATTTCTGGGAAAGGCTAATAAATTTCACAAATGTGATGAAATAAGGCTTCAGAACTATAGAAAAATGTCATACATCCCATTAACTGAGTAGTCAGTCAGGCAAAACGTTATGTTTATAAATTCAGCCATCATCGTCATGCTTTCATACTTTTTGAATTTATTGTAATAAAAGCAAAAGTCATAAAACATGAGCACAAAGGCTCTTTCAGTCCACCTTGTGTGAATTTCAATGGCCTCTTTATAAGATTAATATTCAGAATTCATCTTTTCCATGCATGTTGCATTTGGTTTGACAACATAGCTGAATACTGATTTTTACACACGTTACTTCAAGGGATTCATGACAGGTTATCGGACAGGGCTCCTTCGTGCTGTTAAACAAGGGACTTTCTCTCTCTCTTTCCCTACCAGACTGGACAGCCTGTGCAAGATAAAACATATTTCTTTTATGTTGTATCTTGTTAGTATTTGCTTCTACTCTGGGCAGCAGGGAAGTTTTCAAACATCTTAAAATAATAGTGACATAAAAAGAAAAAAAAGTGTTAGGAGTTCGCCATGAATGAGGTCGTTCCTCCTATTGATTTTGTTTTCTGGAGACACAATATTGCTCCTGTCTGTGTCACATTTTCAGAGCAGCACAGTCTTGATAAGGAAGAGCTAAACATTACATGACTTACAAAGTACACAGCTGATCTATTGAATTTTGCTCATTCTGAAGCAGGGAAAGATCTTTGAACTGCACGTGGCCTCCGAGGGACTTTCGGGGAGTCTCCAGAGAGCTCTCCTATATCATTGCCCAATTTACATTAACTTCAATTGCTGGTTTGTGGCAGCATTAAATATGTAACAGAATACAGTAATTTAAAAGAAACCTTTTTTAAAAAAATCCTTCTGCTTCTTATTTCCTGCAATCTTTCAACAAGCCAGAGGTAGAGAGATATAGAGGGGCACAATGCCAATAATTTAAAAAACTAGTGATGTTGTTGAGCTGAGATCTGTCTTTTAATATACAGGTATACCGTATGAAAGAGGCTCTCAAATTGGCTTTGATTTGTCTTGAAGCTATATAATAATCAGCAATAGTAGGGTTATTAATTTCTGTGAACTATTTTGATTGCATTCTGAAGCCTCGCTGGTTACTTACACTTCCTAATATGCAAAAAGTTTCACGACTGTTTTCTTGCAATGTGCTTTTTTAAAAAAGATTTAATTACAAGATGGGAAGCTGCAGACCAAGAAGAGATGACTGTACAGTACAGATAGTCTTTGACTCATGACCATAATTGGAAGCAGACTATCCATTGCTAAGCAAAGTGGCTAAATGAATCACGCCCATGATTTTACAATCATTTTTATCATGGTTGTTAAATGAAAAGTGCGGTTGTTAAGTGAATCAGGTTTCCCTCATTGCCTTTGCTTTTCAGAAGCCAGCTGGAACATCACAAATGGAGATGGCATGATTTCAGGATGCTACAATGTTAAAAAGATGCTGGATTTTGATCATTGTTACCATGGGGATGCTGCAATGGTTTTAAATGCAACGACCAGTTGTAAGCCTTTTTCCCCCAGAACTATTATAACTTTGAACAGTTGTTAAGTGAATGGTTGTAAGTCGAGGGCTACCTATATAATGAAAGACAGGATTTACATTCAGGGGTCTCCAAACTTGGCAACTTTAAGACTTGTGGACTTCAACTCCCAGAATTCTCCAGCCAGCATTGGAGTTGAAATTCTGGGAGTTGAAATCCACAAATCTTAAAGTGCAAAGTTTGAAGACCTCTGATTTACATAAATACCTCTGGCCATCTCGAAAATAAGCACAAGAATAATCACACTCCACTCATGAGAATTTCAATAACGCTTAGAATTTAAAAAATTAAAAGAAGTTCTCTTTCATGAAATTGAATGACAACTGGTAGAAAATACTGCGGGAGATTTTTCTTCAAGATGCAAGTAAATAACGGTGATAACAATGACAGCATTAACAATGAAATGTTGATAGTATGAATTAGGACAATATTATTGAAATGGTAATAACTATAATATTAGCAGTATTGAAAAAGTAACTGTAAAGGTAATAATGATGCTAATCACAACAGCAACCATTAGAATAACAGTGATTATTAGTTCATATTTTTGGTCCTGACATTTTGGCCCTGTTTATTTCTGGAAATATAGTCCTGACACCAAATATTTGCCCCAGCATACCTGGAGAGAATGGTTCAAATCAGATTATGATCCATCCTCTGTTAATTGGAAAGGATAAAAACTTTTCTTTCCTCAGTTGCCTCATTTTAAGATTCCCTCAGTATGGGATATAAAATAATAAAATAAAATCCTTTATTGGTGTGCCAATGCTAATTGTTTTTGTTTACTTCCTGTGGGGAAAGTTATGAATCAGAAATAAAGCAACTAGTGGAGGAATAAACAAATTGATCTTGTAAGTTGTAGAAGGCCCCCGAGCAACAGTCACAAATTCAATTGCATGCTACTGTATAAATATAAAATAATAGGACATTTGACCCCTGTTCCAACTTCATATGATAAATGATCATCATTAGCTTTCCGTTGGAATAACTGGAATTAATTCTGACTGGTCAGCATTTTATAGTTGCAGGGCACATAACTTGATATGACTGCCTGTTATATTCAAAATCTCAAAGTAACAATAAAAACAAATCTTTTCTAACCACAAATCAATGATCAGCTTACTGCTGAGTTTTGGTAAATGCTAAAGCTACCGTATTATCCATAAAATAAGAATTACTGCATACAACCTCTATTCTATCAAATGTCCTGCCACTCTATCTCCTGGTCTCTGGTCACTGAGGAAAATGCTCAACGCCAGCAGTATCAGAGGGGGATTATAACATAATGACCAAGGACCAGAACAGAAAATATTAGAATTATCTTCATAGCATTACTCCACTTTATAGTAAATGACATTTTTATTGTAGACAATGAGGATGCAGTGGCTGCTATAGAAAAAAAACCCTTGGATGTTCATTTCTTCCCCCCTCCCCCAAAAAAATCAGTGCAATGCTCTAAAATAATAAAGATGTAAAATATGGTGGAAATAATCTGCTTGGAATCAACATATATTCTCACACACCTATATTTCAGGAACGAGCCCTTGCATCACAGATTCTTCCCATATGCTACACTTAAGTGTTAAGACATGTATATGTAGCAAGCATGTGGGGTATGGGTGACACTTTCATAGCTTTGCTTCTATAATAGTCATGGCAAGGAAGTCAAGCACAAAATGTCTTGAGCTCTTTTAAAGGAAGGGGGAATCCCTAATATAGACAGTGGGCGCTACTATCCAATACTATCAGCCCTCTTAACAGTTTGGCATTGGTTCTGAAATGACTTAATAGATGGTATCTGATTCTGAAAGTCAGAATGCAGATTGTCCTTGAAAAAATGGATAAGTAATCTATTGATGCCAACAATTTTTTAATGTTCCTTTGATACTGGAACTATTAAATGATAATATATCCAGCCTAGGAAAAAGCCTACCTGAAAGATAATTGTTTTGCATAAACTCTCCACATACTCTATTATGTGGATTAGTAGAAGAAGAATAGCAATTTTATTTCACAAAGCACTCTCAGATAAGCAGAGAAATTCTGTTTTAAGTTAGGTATTTTAAATAAAGAATGACACTCGTAATTAACAGTAAAATCAAATATAGAAAATGAAGAGCTGAATGCATGTTAAAATGTTAAAGAAACAATGAGAAAAGACTAGTAAGAAAAGGGTGGGCAAAGGGACAGAAGTGATATAGGAACCTACCTCTGATGCCATGAAACCAAAATCAATATATATATCAAAATCCTGAGGTCCAAATAATGGAACTAAAGATTTCCAAGCCATCTTTTTTCTGGTCACTGGAGGACTAAGCCTTCTGCTTAGTTGACTTTACAGCTGAACATTCCGTAACTGGTCTACATGAAAACCTTGTTGCACAGTGAACTCTTCTGTTTTCTTTCTCCTTAGAAATTCGTTTGCTCTCTTTTTCTCTTTTCATTTCCCAGTACGCACATTCCATGCACAGTTGAACAAGACAGAAAGCAAGGCACATCACTTCCGTCTCCCAATGGATCCCCAAGTTCCTTGAAAAGGATGGAATTATCAGCCACCAGTCCAGCTTGGTTGTTTTTTCTTCTGTTATGAATAAGCTGTGAGTGACTCCACAGTTAAGCTGACATACAGACGACACGCACACACTTGCGGGAACATCTTTCCCCCCTTTTTTTTCCTGTGAGGATATCGTTTTCCCTTTTGCAAAAAATGCAAGCAAAAGAAAAAACAGGATTTTCTATTGAAGGTACAACTCTTCTTCAATATGAAGACATTAACTGGATTGGTCTGGATCCTCCATGCAGTGGTCAGTGAAGTCCTTTGTAACTGATGGCACAATGTTTTGATGTTCTTATAGTTAACTGTAGGAACTGTTGAACAACATTTGCCATAGTTTATGAGCCAAAGAGGGAAATGGGTGGATAAGAATGACTCTGGAAGAAGAACTAAAGAAGAGAAGGAAGGGAATCTGACTGCTGAAGATTGTTGCTCTAGTTGCCTCTTTCTTCTCCATTGGCCTCTTGACTACTGCTCACTGGTGGTAGGACTGAAGTCTCTTTTCTTCCCAAAACACATTTGTTTTCTTCACTTTTTTTAAATATTTGATTTGTACATATTTATACTTATTTATATTCTGTTTCCCATGGCATCAGTAAATGTGCTTCTGTTGGTGTGAGAAACATAATTTGCCATTTAGAAACAAATTCCATATATTCTTTGTTTGCAGCGCATAAGAGTTCTCAAACAATTATCCAATCTCTATAGACATCACAACTGTCTTGTCAGCCTCCCCTTCCCTCCCACATCCAACCCTCTTCTGTCCTCCCCTCTTTTTTATCCCCATTGTTGTAAGAAGACACGCAGCATCATGCCATCGCAGTTGGTGACTGGCTCATCTGTACTCTCATAGACTGGACACTGCTCAGGATCTTCTTCTGGTGTCCGGCTAAAGTCACCCCTATTCTTAGAAGATCTCTGCAAAAGATAAGAGACAGGATCATACTTGTGGAGCAGAGGTCTTTGTCTCCTCTGCTTATATGGACAAGATACATGAGCTGGCAAATTCAAAATGCAGTTGCAGAAAGTGAAGTAGCTATCCTAAGATGAGCAATCAGCACTGATAAAAGATGTTGAATGAATGTATATGTGCATGATTCAAAAGAGTAGTTTTTATCAAACCCATAACAAATAGATGTTTAAGTAAAGGATCAGAGACTTAGTTTCCTCTTGAAGATGCTAACTTCCCAGGTGTCTTGAGATGATAAGCTATTCTGTTGTTACAAATGACGATAATGTAAACAAGGAGAAGAATTTATGAGAAATGTCTAATTTTTAAATTAACTAGTCCCTACATGAGTCCTGTATACTAATTGGTAGAGTTGTTGTAATCTATGAATGAAAGGAACAATGTGAGACACTCCCCAGTTTATGGATTCAAATTTTTCAGAGATCTGGTTGGAAGCTGGCAGCTTGTTAGTGAATTCTAAAAAACTATAAGGTGCTGACTGAAGAGAATGTGAAGATGCATGACACTGATGAATATATAGTATGGCAGATGCAAGGAACTTGTGGGAATTTCCAGAGGACAAAAAGATTATGGAGGCACACAGGCCTGCAAAGAGAAGCAAAGGAAGAGTGTGGAAGTGCTTTTGGATGGAGGCATGTTGCCTTGCAAGTTATGAATGATCTATTTTCCTGACTTTTATATGTGTTTCTCAGTGGTGATTTTTTATATTAATTCCAAAAGCAGTTAATAATAAATAAAACATTCACTAAATAGTTTAAATAAAGTCATATAAACCAAACCAAACCAAAATGACCATAAAATCCATTTAAGAAATAAGCATAAATCAGTTAATTTTCAAAGGCCAACCAAAAAAGTAATCAACAGTATATTTCTGCCTGTTTTCAGAAGATTTAGCATATTCCTGGTGCCAAAATCCTGTCTCTGATCCAGATTTAGTTTGTTGATTATTTGAAGCATAAAAAGAAAAGCTTGATCTCATCTTCTTCCATCACTGAAGCAAATAGGGAAATGAGAAGGTGCCACTTACTCCGATGTCATTTGTGCAACTAGCTGAAGGGATGTGAAGCCAGCAGTTAGAAAACTGTCTCTGTACTGGTTCATTTTGATGGCACTCAACCAATCGTCTACTGAGGTAAAGGCAGTGAAATCTGGGATGGAGCGATCCAACAGTGGCTGAGAAGGCCTGGAAGAGAAGGCAAGCAGTGAGTCAGAGGTGGGATTTAATTTAGAGCGGGAAATATAGACAGTAAAAGAGTTGCTCCTTTTATTCCTTTTCCACTGATTTGCTTGATCTTCAGCTGCTGTTCATTTGAAACTGGAGCTGATTTGGTGGTCTTCTAGGCAACACAGTGGCTATTATGAATTGATTAGACAAACTGAAATGAGCAAGCATTTATTTTAATCGATGGAACTGAAGTAAATGAAGTTACTGATACTTCAGTGATTTTAACGTTCTTTAATATTATTGTAGTAGCAACTGAAAAAGAAATCCTGGTCATTTCTTGCAACAACAATTAGAAACGTTTATTAATCAAACTGTAAATTATCTAATGCTACTTTGTCAGAAAGGAACTTAAGAAGAGGTTTGATATTTTGTACATCTATTTGAATTTAATTTAGTTATTAAAGAGGGATAACTGATCGTCCAAGTATCCTTTAACGAGCTACAGCTTTATTTGCAAATTTCAATATGGTGTTTTAGGCCCCAGTTAAAATACAGTAACACATGTGGAGACTTACACAGCGGTGATGGTAGCCACAGTTTTGAGGCTTGCTGGATTTCGGATCATTTTATCTAAAGTATTAACTATTTCAGCAAACCGTGGCCTTGTGTTGCGGTCTTTTTGCCAGCAATCTAACATAAGTTGATGTAGAGCAGCTGGACAATCCATAGGTGGAGGGAGCCGGTAATCTTGCTCAATTGCATTAATTACCTATAAATGTAATATATATATACACATATAATGTAAACGTGCCAATGTAGTAGAAAATAGTAGTAGAAAGAGATATAATTCTGAAAGTGCAGTTTAAAATAATATTTTAATCAGCATACAAGTCTCTTAAACCACTGCTACGCATGCATAACCTTCCATATTGATTCACTTTATTGCAGTTTTTGAGTGATTGGTTCTAAGACCACAAACATAAAAAGAATCGAAAGTTCCAGGATTTAATATTCAGATGTGTTCTCCATCTTTCTCAGAATTTACTATTTATCAAAGATAGATTTACTTTTCCATGTTTCACATCAGGGCTATGTCCCAAGAACTACCAAGGCCAAAGGAAAAAAACAGAAAAGAAAATAGGTAATATCTTAATAAGTTACTATGAAAATATTAGTGAATTTTACATGTGAATCAAATTTAGGATGTTTTATAAACATGCTTTTTGGCTTATACAATAATGGCAATGAGAAGGATCTTTAATCATATTGTTGATATTATGCTAGTAGCAACCATTATTTGGGATGAATCATATAACTTTTGACTATGACACCAGAAAACTTAAATCCTCTGTGATTTCCAAGATCCTGATCTTAATCAGCTCCACTTATGACACTTATTTTTCCTCTGACAGGAAAAATTTCACTGGCACCAATGGGGAATCCAATGACAATAGTGGTGTAAATTGGCATATACCTCAAGATGTTCCTACAACTTTGTCCTAACCACCAGTTATAAAAAAGCTTTAGTAAGGATTTCTATTGTTTGCTTATCTGGACTGAAATACGTACTATGGAATATTTTCAACATTATGAACTCAAAACTAGATTAAACCAACTGGAATTCCAATTCAGCGGTCCTAGCCTTTGCACTTCTACCTTCTTTACTTTAAAAAATGGAGCCCTTTTAAAGTCGAATCATTTCAGCACACTAATAGCATGCAATCAGGAATAAAGGAAATAGTTTGCCCTTTGCACACAAGGAGCAACAAAACAGTGCTGGCTCTGGAGAAAAAAAGGGTATTCAGAGGTTAATTTGACTTCTGTTGCTTCAAGATAAAGGCATTCCCTTCCCTGTTAGCAGCCGCTACACTCGGTGTTTCTGCCTATCATGCTGTAGTGCAGAACTTCATCAAGGCTCAACGCCTCGCTCATAAAGTCTCTGAAATATTTCAAAAGCCTGCCAGGCTCTTAGTGTCCAATTATCACACACTGGCTGGCTGGTCTTTCCAGTTCCTCTCGACTTCTCTGTTTCTTTCATCTCTGATGCTCTTTCTTACAGTAGACATAGAAGGGGAAAGGAGAAGCAGCAGCAGCAGCTGAGGATTTTGTATCTCCCAGTTAGTATTGCCAAGTGTCTCTCTATAGCTCAGCATGCACCGGGGTTGGAGCCAACGAGTTATGTCTGAAAGGGACTAGTACGTAAAGCAGACATCCTCACTATGCTCAGAGAGGGAAAAGTGTGGCTTAAGTATTACAGATGGAATTCTTTTTAAAACTGCATGTGCATAATACATGTAAAAATGTTACTATATAGTGTAATCAGAGGTGGGTTCCTACCGGTTCGGACCAGTTCTATAGAGTAGGTAGTAAGCTGCTGGTGACATCACAAAACTGGTTCTGGCCCGTGGACGCCACCATTTCTTTTGTGGAATTTTTTTTTGGGGGGGGGAAATATTTTTTTTCCCAATTTTTTTTTGGTTTTACTTCTTCTGCGCAGAAGCTGAGTTTCTGGCACTGTGCATGAGTCGCCATCTTGTTTTTGGCCTTTTTTTGGGGGGGATAATTTTTTGTAATGTTTTTTGTACTGTGCATGTGCTCCCACAAGGCGCGCCCATGTGGCGTGGGAGGCAGCGAACTGGCAGTGAGGTAAATTAGAACCTACCCCTGAGTGTAATGTATGATTGGTTGCTAAGCTGTTAATGAACATTCATCTTAACTCCAGTCTTCTTTGCAAGTGGAAATGGGACTACTCCCCCCCTCCATTTCATAGCCAATAAGGTGAAACTGGGCTGGTCAGTCCCAAACAGAATAAACTTGCTGATTACACAACAGCAATAGCTCTTAGAGCACTATACTGCTTCATAGTGCTCTACAACCCTCTCTAAGCAGTTTACAGAGTCAGCATTGCCCCAAAAATTTGGCTCCTCATTTTACCAATCTTGGAAGGATGGAAGGCTGAATGAACCTTGAGCCAGTGAGAATCGAACTGCTGGCAGTTAGCAGAATTATCCTGCAATACTGCATTCTAACCACTGTACCACCATGGCTCTTGTGGTAATTCCGTATGGGTGGGAAAGCCTAAGAGAGTTCACACTCTTGAGGGTGCACTTGGATGGTATCAAAATAAAGGGGGGGATGCTTTCACATAGCGCAGCTAAGGAGGACTTAAACCTGTCTCATTCATCACTGGTGAGCAAGATGGAGGCCACATCACAGAGCACGATAGAAAGAAAAAAAGTGTCAGAGAGGTTAGAGCTTTAGTTGGGAGAAAATACTTCCCTCATTCTCCAGAGCCATTACATCTATAACTTCTGTATTCAGAGAAAGTGTCTGCCTCAAGGCACTGAAGACCCATAACAGGCAAATATCCTACTTAATATGGCTATGTTTGGACATAAAATACATGAAAGAGACATACATCTAACATGCTGGCTGGTGATGGGAAGGTATTATACAAGAATCTGCTGTAAATTTCCTCCTAGCAATACTTCAGCATACTAATATTTAACAAGTACTTTCTTCCCATTGCTAAAGAAATCAAGCAAAGTTTTACTATGTTGTTCAGAAGGCTTTATAAACGTACATCTTGATTGGACATGTCCCAATAGGGTCTTTCTCCAAATGACATTACTTCCCACATAACAATACCATAACTCCATACATCACTGGCAGAGGTGAATTTACGGTAGGCAATAGCTTCTGGCGCTGTCCACCTCACAGGAATTTTCCCACCCTGAAAGACAGTAATTATGAAGATGGGAGTTAACTGTAAGCAGTGTAATATACCAAAGGTTCCCTGTATAAGGTTTAACTTATTTAATAGGTAGGTATTTGTCTAAATCTATTGCAATTTCCAATAGCAGCATAGCCTTAGAAGGAAAGGAATTCAATTTAATGATGTGTTCTACCAATAGGGAACATTTTTCCTTCTTTTTCTTGCATATGAAGGCAGACATGTTTTGAATATTACTCTTATGCTGATTAACACATCAACATTCACAAATTACCCTGGATTCTGTTAGTGGATTATTTCATCAGTACAAACATACTAATACCATTAGCAGATTTTTAGTGTTGGACACATGCTTCTAACCCACTAAATTATTTCATTATAGTGAAGAATATACCTGGTGTCCTACTTTCCATCTCTATTCTACTACTACTACTACTACTACTACTACTACTACTACTACTACTACTACTACCACGACGACGACGATGACATATATTTGCTTCCTGCAGTCTTTAGTTGCTAAGAAATTGCATTTAAAAAGAGGAGAATTTTGCTGCAAAACCAATACTAGGCCATGATCTAATGATTTCATAGTTTGTATCTTAGCATATTAATCCAAGTCAATTGTGATTTAGTAAATAAATCAGGCTTAAGAAACAGATGGTTTAATGCAACATGTAATACCAATTATTTTCTAAACATGACTGAGTTACACATAATCTGCTCTATGGAGAGCAGGAAAATGTTTTCCAGAAGCAATTAAAGTATGATTGTTATTCATCAGATATACATCCTGTCTTTCCCTTATAAGTTCAAGGCAGCATAAGTGTCATTCCCATTTTTCTCTCCACACTCCTGTGAGGGAAGTTGACCTGGAAATAAGTGATTACCATATTTTTCAGAGTATATGATGCATCTTTTTCCCCCTAAAAGAGGGTGGAAATGTTGGTGCATCTTACACACTGAATACAGCCATTTTGGCTTCCCAAAGCCCCACCCCCGTGCCCAATTTTCACAGAAATTAGGTGTGCAGAGGGTTTGAGAGGCCTGCAGAGTGCTTCTGGGGACTGGGTGAAGGCAAAAATGGTCCCATTTTTGCAAAACAGCAAAAACAGGGGCATTTTTGTTCTCTCCTAGCCCACAAAAGCACTCTGCAGGCCTCCCAAACCCTCTGTGCATCCTGTTTTTTTGCAAAAACAGGTGATAAATGGGCCCGTTTTTGCAAACAAACAAGGTGTGCAGGGGGTTTGGGAGGCCTGCAGAGTGCTCCTGGGGCCGGGAAGAACAAAAACTTTTTTTTCTTACTTACCTCTTCGAAATCTTATACACCGGTGTATCTTATAGTTTGAAAAATATGATAGTTCCAAGTCTAGTGATAATTTCAGAGGACGTTAGCAGACCTATGAAAATTGGCCATTGACTACAATTGTTTTTAACAATAGTTTGATATATACCCAGAAATAATCCTATAAACGATTGCCATGTACAAGTAGTAAATGGTTTCTGTGAATCATCATTTCCAGGGGTTTATAGATGGAGATAAAACAACTAGTTCAAATTACTGTATTATGCAAACTCGAGAACAGAGCTTGGTTCATGGCTGTAGCTAATATGCTTCATTTGTTTCATGGCAGAGACACTAGTACTTTCTGCATGAGAAAAGAAATTAGCATTGTGACATTTATTCCAGCTGTGGTGTGCAGCATAAACAGTAGCTAACGGAATCTTATGCTCATGAATGCCAATGGACAAGCAAGTGTTTTGAAAAGGACAGCATGTTTCCTACAGAGAATATGTAGGTGTGCTCCCACTTCTAGGCCCAACAGCAGACGTCAAAGGCTGACAGCAACAGCTGTTTCCTTGCACCTCTTTGCATATCAAGTAGCAACAATGGTCTTCAGGGTTTTATCCTGAGTGACACTTCCTCACCCTTGGCTGTTTGTATTGTGAAACACGAACATTTTTTTTGCTTCTGGCACTTTCCTCTAAGAAAGATACCAAAGGAAGGGCAAGAAACTGGGGTTGCCTTTGGCATATATATGACAGCTCATCACAATTTGCTGAGCATACCAGATGAAGCAACGCAAGTGTTTCAGTTTCTTGGTTTAAAATTATATATTGCCAGTGATATGCAGTAGCTAATATAGCTACCCTTTCATTATATTTCAAAATACATTTCTAAACACCAGTCACTGAATAAGCACATCTGATTAGTATTAGAAAGGGGGACAAACCTATGGCTTGAATGAAATGTCAAGAAAGACAATTTTGAACATTTTTTTTTCCTAATGCAGAAAATAGTTTTATGCTTTTGTACATTGGATTATACTAGAAAGATCACCCTAAGTATTAACGAATTATGATTAGAAATAGCTCCAGACAGAAGAAAAGGCTTTAGGTTGCCATCTGCTTGAATCAGTAAATTCAGTTACTGGGAGTCATCACTTTTACCTGAACATCACTGAACATGTAACCCAAATAAGAAACTTTAAGATATGTTTATTTCAACTTCCAGAATTCCTTGGCTAGCATATATTGAAATCCACACCGATGAAATTGAAAAACACTAATCTAGATGACAAAACTAGCCAAACTGTGCTGTACTTAAGCAGTTATTTGAGAAGGCAAAAGGAGTAGTTGTTCCATAGTAGAAGCAGGGCTGTGCAACTGAAGTAAACAAGGGGGGGAAGGGACAAAAAGCATTAATAACACCTGACTTATTATCAATAGTTTGACTAGGAAAATTGGTGTGAATTAGTGAATTGGTAGTGAAATCAGGAGTGAACTAATTTTCCTTGTGTTGATCAATGAATTATCTGCTTCTATCTTGGAAAAAAGTATCCTACAAGTATGCCACAAATTTAGGTGGGCTATAATTCCCATTGCCATCCCACCAAATAGTTATTATATCAGATGATCAGAGAAGGAGAAGCAGAAGTTTCATCTCTCTCTTCTGCCTCTACATCTGCTGCCACATAAACAATTGTTCACAAAAGTGTAGGTATCTGTGGTCAAATTGTGTGTTTCACTAAATCTCTTGGGGGAAGGGGGAAATGAAGCTGAAAGGAAATTTGATATTTTAGAAAGACAGCAATCTGAACTTATGAAGTTCTAACAGGAAAAAAATATAAAGGTTTTTCAATGACCTTCATTGTTCCTAGATATGAATATTACTAAAAATATGTTGGAAGAAACAAGGATGTCATAGGATACTTTTAAACTAGAAGATTTCTAGATGGAAGAATACAATGCAAGAATAAAAAGACTCTTAGCTAACTATTTGGAAACTCTTATTTCTTCCAAAGGAAATATTATAAAGTAATGACTTAAAGGTTGTTCACACATTTACATCCAATACAATTGCTGTGCTCTTATTTTGAACCTGCAAACAATAAATAGTAGATCTGAATTCATATTTACAGAAAGATTTTAAAATTGGCAATTACTTGAACTTCTTTTCACTGAGGAATTCATTGCAACATGTAATTTGACCAGAGCTATCTAAACAATTGCATGCAACTTTATTTCCTTTTACAAGAGAAAAGTGGGTGATGGAGTGGGGATGATGGTTAACAGGATGACAGAGATGACGGCAAAAGTGAATAGTACAAGAGCTGGATGGGAATTTTTTTCTCTGATCAACAGAAAATTTTCATCTAATCAAAGTTTGTTACCAAGTCTAGATCTGTTGATTCCCCCCCCCCCTTCCGTCAGGAGCTAGGTTGCTGAAAATGGGGAGAATGTATAAAGAATTGCCTGCAGACACTGCCTGGAAGAGAGTCACGTCAATCTTGTCAGAAGGTTACTTGTAAGAGGACTGTGGAAATTAGATTCACAGCCCTTCCCATTGTTTCACTGAAGTGCTGCCCATCTATTCTGCAGCCAGCAAAAAGAAAAAAGAAAAAGATCCGGGCATGAAATTTGCTGTTCCCATTATTGATCCCCATCCTGTCTCTATTGTCTCTGTTCCCACTTACTGCAGTCATTTAACTTCCTTCCAAACTAACTGGTGGTAAAGTCTAACATACATTACACACCATGTGATACAATATCAGAATAAGCTAAATAAGCTAAAAGTAACCTAAGGCTGTGCCATTAATGTGCTGGAAATAAAATAAAGACTATGTCAGAGAGAAAAGTCAGATATAGTCAGGTGAGGTTTGAACTATAGTTAGAAGCAAGTTGGTAAAGATGTGCAGTTACTCATTCTTTTGTTAGTATTAACAAAGGAGCACTACTCTAAGATATGAAATATTTGGTTTTTTTGCTGATCTGTTTACTATCCCAACAGGGAACATAATTCTATATTTTCACACTCTATTTGTGCCATCATGGTTAATAGGGGAGCATCATATCTCCTGAACAGGTTGACCTCTAACAAGAGATAAGTAATAGTAAATAGTGGTTGGTTTCATTTTTAATGACCTTGCTTTCAGATCAAACATTCATGTCACAATTAAGCTTAATATAAAAGGAAGTTAAAACAAATAAAATAAAGCATTGACTGGGAGTAGAATTCGTTATTTTGGTTTTCATGTCCTTTTTAAAAGTGGATGTCAGATTTGGTCACTGTAATAAGAACTCCATTTAAAAAGAGACATTTGCTTGAAGGCTATTCTCTTACTTATCCCCCAAGAGCAGAATTATGAATCTACCATGGGAAGCAATGATGTAATTGCATCACTTTCCAGCTGCTTGTAAGGCCATTTGGGGCATAAATTTACTATAAAAATACAGATGATAAAAATCTGCTTTTTTTCCAGACGTAGAAGAGGTCCTATTATGTTCAGTGGACAATTTAAGCTCACATTGATTTATTTAAATGGACTGCAAATGCAGTTCAGAGAAGAAACAGGATTTCTAGTTAAGCCATGTATTTCTGGTTCACTGCTGAAATTCTTGGTGTAAAGTAACAACACTCCATTCTACCAATTAAACATGGGTTTGGGAGAACCTGTAACATGTATAATAATTTATGCCATTTGACTTCTCCTTTTTTTTGTCAATTGTTATTTTAGCTGCTGGAATTTATTCTGCAAGAAACTAGTCATACTAGTTGTGGGCTTCAGTTTCAATTTAGACAATGCCAGGGATAAATGCTGCTTCCAAACTTTACACAGCAAGGGGCTTCCCTGGGCTGCTTTAGGAGCTATGCAAAAGACTATAGAGGCAAAGATGTGTTCCTGAGATGGTCTCTCTGGATGTGCCTTCTCCAAACCCCTCCCCAGATGCTAGTTTGGAGGAGGAGGACAAGTCAGTCCCTGGTACCTCCAGGGGAGATGTGGCAGTGAGAGGGGTGACTGGAGGCTCTGATCAGGCAGCAGCAAGCTCCAGCTCAATGGAGCAGTCACAGTTGGAGAGACCTGGCTAAGTGCAGGCAGATAGAGACGAAGCTACAATAAATTAGCTCTGAGGCTTCAGGCAGAGATCGAGCTGCCAGTGGCCAGTGCAGATAAGGAGGAGGAGCTACCCCCTCCTCCTGATCCATGAGCATGCAGGGCAGAAAGGAGACCAGAGCAATGCCAGTCAATTCAACAACCTGTGAGGTGGCAGCCTCACTCCTTGGGATGGGCTGCACCGGTGTTGGCTACTTAAACCAGCCAAAAAAGGGAACCGACCCTGGAACAATACGTTTGATTGCTTTTCTGAGTGTTCCTGTGTCATCTGGAAAGGGTTGCAAACCATGGCCCAATGGATTACCATCATCATATTTGGGGTCTATGGAACAATCTGTAATGGGAATTTTTGATCTTTTTCTTTTGTATTTTGAATCACTTCAGTCTTTAAAGAATACATCACCACTACTACCCCAAACCATTGCTGTGCTGTTTGTTTTCTTGGTTTGTGTGTGTGTTAAATATTTTTTAAGTATGATTTAAGCATTTGCAACACCGTGGTATCATTTAAACTTTTTAATACCTTCCTAAATGGGACAAAAACATGACCCACATATCCCAATAATGTTATTTGCAACTGCTAGGAAGAAGAAGAAAAAAGAAATAAATAACAAAACAGAAACAGTCCAGAACTTCATGAGTGTTAGTAGGTCATGAGTATCCCTGTCTTAAGAGTTTCAAAAAGAGAACTGTTTGACAGGCTGTTTAAATATAGGGTGATTCAAGTATAGAATATGCAAAATTAGATGATCCTTCAATTCATTTCATTTCAAATGTATTTTCTGAAATCTACAAAAACAGAAATGAATAAGTGATCTCGATGACTGAATAAACCTACTAATAACAAGTAGCTGTTGTTCATTTACACTGGCCATGTTTGTAGATACCAGCAGCTGATCTTAGGAAAATGCAAGAAGAAACCGCCTAAGTCACTCGCAAATATGTTCCTATAGTAATAGCTAAAATTGTTGTGATTTAGAAGTTTGTTGTTGTGACTTTCTTAGATAAGAGAACTATCTTAAGCCCTATTTTAAATCAAGAATCAAGGAATTATGGTTTGCTTTGTTTTTAGCAGTTTAATTCGAACTCCATTTGGCATACTTGCCCTGAGCAGACCATTTATTGCCTTTATTAAAGAGGAAGAATCCTACAGACACTTTGTATACACAAATGGTAATAACATCATGGTCATAACCAATACCATCTTACCACTGAGATTCATTATACTTTGCAATATGTAAATCTAAATTTAATGAGCTGTCGGCAATCTGAGATGTGACAGAGGAAACTATATGATATTTCAGAAACAACGTAAGTTTCAGGAAGAACAGATTTCCAGTGTCTTCACAAATTTCATTTTTTAGTTGAATGGCTCTGTGGGGGCTGCTGTGCTGAGCCTATTACAAGTCCTAATGATAAGTATTATTTTGTTATTCCCTTGGATTTGCCATCTGCTATGATCACCTGTTTGTTCATGGCTTAATTCCCATATTCTTAGAGCAGACCTAATCTCTTTCTTTCTTTCTTTGGATCTTAGTTGAGATCAGGACAGTCTCTTGCAATATGTGTTCAAATGAATTTTGGCCTTCTTTATTAATATTCCTCTATTAGCAGCCATAGATAAAAATTAAAATATATATTCAATTTGGAGCATTTAATAAAAATAATTAGAACAAGAGGACCAATGTAGCATGTAAATTATTATAAGAAGCTGAAAGCTAATTAATAAAAACACCTGTTAATCTCCGCAGGCTCCACAGGCATTCTTACATGCAAACTACCTACCAAAGAGCTGGTATAAGTTGGATCTGATGTGTCATCTTGCAGGTAGCGAGAGAGGCCAAAATCAGATACTTTACAGACCAGGTTGCTGTTGACCAGGATATTCCTGGCTGCAAGATCACGGTGGACATAATTCATTTCTGCAAGGTACTTCATGCCAGCTGCAATCCCTCGTAGCATTCCCACCAACTGAATGACCGTAAACTGGCCATCATTTTGCTGTAGGAGTGAAAAATAAGCACAGAAATAAGCACATTTCATGTGTCCAGAAACTAGAAAATAGGTTGGGAATAGAAGTCTCCCCAAAATTAATAAAGAAGGAAAGAAATATTTGGAAATGGAGAGAGAGGCTGATTTAACAGAATAGGCATAAGTTAGAGGAAGTGAGATGATTCAAAAGAAATAGATAAAGAAGAGAGAAATGAGAACTAGAGAAAATTGCTACTGAAAGAATGAAAGTGTTGAGAGAAAAACAAACAGGAAACTTGAAGCTGAAGAACAAAAAATCCAGCTAAGAAGATGTGCAGCAGATTCCATTGTCCAAAACCAAGAAAAATCATATTCTAATAGAAACAGGGCCAGAGACTGGAAGGAAGGTTATATTTCAATTGTCACAATTGAAGTTGTTACGAAGAAGTAAAATGTGGACCCCTTCAAGACATACTTATGTGATTTCATTATGAAAAGAATGAAAGAATTCTAAACGTTATTCTAAAATTATTAATTTAAAGAGATGGCTTAATCTGCACCACCATCCCTAGAATAGCAACGGATCTCATTAGATATTTCCAGTCCATTATCACTTAAAAATGCTATTGTACTTACTCGTAGAAAAGAATCCAGGGCTCCATTTTCCATAAATTCTGTGATAATCATCACTGGCCGACTTTTAGTGACAACCCCTTCCAGCCGAATAATATTTGGATGGTCAAACTGACCCATGATGCTGGCTTCACTTAGGAAATCCCGTCGTTGTTTTTCAGAATAGCCAGCCTTTAATGTCTTAATAGCCACATAAATTTCTCTCTTGCCAGGTAGTTTCAGGCGCCCTTTATAAACTTCACCAAATTCTCCTGTAATGGGATCAATATAAGTTATAAACCAATTCTGGTCAATTTGGCATTTCAAAAGGAGAGGTTAATAAGAACTATATAAGAGATTTGATTCTGAATGGTAGATAGACGATTCTGAATGAGGTGCATGTATGGAGTACTATTTCTCCCAAGATATTAGAAATATTTCATTGAAAAGGCAGTATGTTATTAGAAGTATTACATTTTAAAGACTTCATGTAAGGTAAGAAGAGTTTCAGTAACTTCACTGGCTGTGCAAAAGAGGAAAATGCTCTCTTACTGTGAAATGGCACATAGTATTTCTTCTCCATAGCTATGAAATAAGCAGGTATCTCTTATTGGTTAGCCCGTTCACAACTATGAGTACTGCTGTTCTAAAGTATTAACATATAGATATGCACATATACAGACTTTAAAAAAACCTAAATTAAAATAGCAAAGAATTTGAACAGCAACCTCAAAGAAAAACACATTCACTGTTGTACAGTCCTTGGTGATTCATGGAATACAATCAAGGGTATGCAATATTGTACACACAAGCAATTGTTTTGGGAAAGGTGAGCAGGGAGTGGAATGTTTAACAAAAAGAAGTACAAGACAGCGAGAATTATCCACAGTGATCACTTGTACAAAGAAAAGATGAGCTGCACAGGTTATGCACCTGCCCAGAGTCCATTAGGAATCTTCAAGTGCTTAAAAGAAAAACGAGTGAGTCCCCTGAACCATGACAAGACATGGCCAAGCATGGCTCTGACTGAATCTCAATTCCTGAGATAACATTAAACATCAAACGCTAATAAGTTAGCTCTGTTAACATCAGAATCATTTGGTAATCATATGATGACCTAACAAAGAACTAACCAATGACATGCCTCTAAAAGTAGCATTTTAGAAGATAGTATTGAAAGAAAGTAAAGGCTGAGCCCCACTAGCTGCCTACCATACCTCTGGAGGAAGAATAGCATTAAGAGTACCTGCCTATTTGCAATCTTAAATGTGGAAGGAGTATTGTTTAGCCAGCTCATAAGAAAATGTGGTCACAATACATTTGGACACCAAATGTGTGGGAAGAAGCACCTAATCTTTAAATTAGTCTGGAAAGGGCAAGCCTCTTTGGAATGATGCTGTTTAGTTTAAGCAGAAGGGAAACATTATTCAGGCATCATTCCTATGACTACTATAGAATTAAAATTTTAAAATGAAAATATTTAATGACAAACATGATCATAAACCATTTAATTAATTTTTTTTTAAAAAACTTGTAAGTTGCCCAGAGTCACTTAGGTGACATGGGCAATGTAGAAATTCGATAAGTAAATGTATGAGATAATACATAAAGTTGATGTTTGACTGTGCTGTATAGTTCAACATAGGTTATTTTCAAGGCAGATACATCTCTGAATTTCTTCCTGAGTTGTTAAGAGCTTTTCAAGTACATTAGAAGTGATGCCATTATTGAAGACATTGAAGAATATGGTAAGGAAATATTTATAAAATAACCCTAAGGGATAATGGGTTATTTAGTGAGATATAAAAGTGGGATGAACTTTGTACCACCTTGTTTATTTAGCAAAAACACAGCATTTTTAAAAATTCTATCTTGGCAGTTCTACCTTGGCAGAACTCCTCAAAGGGGATGGAGTACCAACCTCCTAGCTCAGTAATGTGAATACATCCTTAGTATGTTACCTCAGATGTAAAAAGAAGAAAGATGTGACTTGTACCTGCATATAGATACATGGATGATGATGACTGTTGTTCAAGAATAAGGATAAAAAAGATACTGTGACTGTAACTTGTCAGAAATGAATGGACTAAATGAAGCCAAACTTCTCATAGTTGATCCCAAATCTCAAGTTACTGTAAAAAGAGAAGCACGTGAGAAATGTGGCCCAAAAATCATGATGCATTATGGACCAACTAAGTGCCAGTCATCTAGAAAGAAGATATGGTACCATGGAGATGAAGATACAATGCAATAGATGTGATGCCCTTAGGGGGAAAACCTCTAGGTACTGTATTTGATATCATTAAAAAATTGTATATGTAACCATCAATTCTAAAGCCAAGGAAAACATAGTGATAGCACACTATAAGGATATAAAAAGACTTTTGAAAATCAGTATATGTGAACCAATACTTTTCTATAAGAGGGAAAGAATGATATTGAGATTATTCTGAAGCATGGCAGGTTGAAAAATTAAGATGTTGAAGATATAGCATAGGCCTCGAAATTTCCTTCTTGAAAATGGTGATATACTGTTGTCATTGTGCATAAGGTTGTTGTGCATAAGCTCAGAATGGCAAGCTAACTCACTCTTTTTCTAGCAAACCTGTTCAATTGTTATAGTCTGGTCTTATGAGCTCAGATAACCTCAGATGGATGGAGGATCAGAACAAGAACTAATTCTTAAGAATTCTGGTGTTTGAAGAGATAGAAGCAAAAGGATCAGGAATGCAGCTCAGCTTGGAAAAGCTATTCTGGAATAACCTGTTAAAGGATGTCAGACTTGATCAGGGACATTTATGCTCAGGTAGGATCAGAGTTGCAGATATTTAGTTGTACTTGAATGCATTCTACCTGGGCTGTCTTTAAAAACTACATGGAAACTAGAATTAGTCTAGAATGCAGCAGTCTCTTTACTTCCTGGCACCAGATGTTGGAAACAAATAACACTATTCTGTAAGTCTGGACTATTTACAATAGTTTTCTGAGTAAATTTTAAAATGCTTGTTTTGACCTATATACCTATAGCTTAGCACCTGGTTACCTACAAGACCATCTAATCCAACTGGAAATGACCTGACCAACCAAATTTTTTTTTTGGGGGGATGCCTGTTGTCTCAAACTTGCAAGAGATAAAACCAAAGTCAGAAAGCGCTGCTTTTCTAAAATAGTCTCTTTGACCCACTCATTAATTTCAGAACTTGTTAAAAACAGAATTGCACCAAACAATTTTTTTAAAATTCCTTTATATTCACTTCTACTTTTGGAATAAAAATGATGTTATAACATTTTAATTTATTAGCATTTTTATTCACATTGTAAGTGGTTTTGCTCCCATTCATCTCAGTATATTTGCCCTGTACTGTGTCCTTCCAAATGCTCTTTGAAAGATACAGATACAACTTCTGCAATATGAAAACTGGAGACACAGATCTTTTGTGCAGTGATAGTTTTTGACATGATGAAAGTTTCTGAAGAAATATTCAACTCTTAGTTCCCTTCCATCTCATGTGGAAAAAACGCTTTGCAAATATTCTCTACAGGCAGTTTCTGACCAAGAGATTCTGTCTGGAGTGAGCAGCATCATAGATAACCAGTTTTAGAAATGAAATTGAAAATACTAAAGTTGTCTTATAGTTTCTGTCTTTTAGGGTCAATTATGAACAGTATAGCCATGAAGACTTTGAAAATGATTTTCAAATGCCAAGATGGGTCTATAAAAGTTGATGATACAGTGACCAGTTTAGCTCATGAATATTGGTCTTCAGTAAGTCTAGAAATATAACTACAAACCAGGGACTCTTAACTTGTTTGACCAAATTATCAATTTCCCCAGGCTTAAATAATGTCATTAATTCTTCTGTCCTCCGTGACTCTTTTGTTACACAAAATGTCTCAACAGCAGTGGTCCCAAACTGGATATTTGACATAAACAAGCAATTATAAATTATCCTATTTATTCCCAGGATATGCCCAAATTACCTCCTTGGGGCTAATTATCTGTAGTTTAAGAATCACTGTTATAAAGACTGAAGAAGCAAGCATATCCTCTACCAATTGGGTACGCCTCATCTAAGATGATTGTTTAACTTGCTGGAGCCTGAATTATTGGACAAAACTGCTCATAATATGGAGAGCAAAATCCTCAGCCTGGGGATTGAGCAATGAAACAGATGAAGAATACAACAGAACCAAAGAGGTATTGTAAACATATCTGGAGATACATTACAGAGACTACCATTAACCAAGAGCTAATGACAGTTGTACTAATTGGAGAATAAGGAAAACCAAAAGGTACAGGTCAAATAATTGACTGTAAGGAAGGCAGCAATATTTGAGGAAGTAGCAATGCATGATTGATAACTTACTCATTTCTCTTGATATGTGCTGCAGAACAGAAAAATTCTGACAGAATGAAAGTAATGCCACAGAAAGTTGCAAGACATGGGTTAATTTGGGGGAAAAAATCATAATAGGAAAACAATAATATTTAGATGAAGGAAAATACCCCAAGAACTGTTTGGAACCAGGACCTAATGTCCAGTTCTAGGAAATAATAAATCTAAGGGGGCATTATGGGATCAATGAAAATTGAGGACAGGCATTCACCATAAGATGCACAGTTGCAAGGTAACTAACTTTTATCTTAATCACTTTGAGATATAGGTGGGGATGGATCTAGACTGAGCCAAGGGAGATGGATGGTTCAGATCAGTGGTTCCTGAAACTGGAATACTAGAAATGTAGCAGACCATGGTGAAAAAGGACCTATAGCTGCTGGAATCTGTGTTGGGGAAACCACAATACTCTTTTTGTGTCATAATTGAAATCAATAAGGCAGCCCTTTTAGAAAGCTTAGCTTGTTTATCAAGTGGCAGCACAGCAGAGGGATGGGGATTTTCTACCAGAGACAGAGAGTTTGAACATGACTGAGAATAGACAAGAGCTCCTAGACAACCTCTGAGACATGGTAGGAGCTTTGAAGAAAGATAAAGGAGATAGAGTACTTTCAGAGTCTGCCACTCTAAATACTTGTTCCCGGAGAACAGCTCACAAATGGGACAAACAATTGCAGTGAGCCTGTTTAGTAATTGCTTTGCAGTGCTTACAAGAATTTACCATTTGATCTTCCCTAAGGCAGAATAGGCAAAAACTGTTTCCAGCTGAGAAGGAAATTCACTTCCATAATGCTGGTGTTTATGAAATGGAACCTTTAAGACTCTAAGACTGAGCCAAAGGCTTTCTAAGAAGAGGGATAATAATGTCTTGCCCAAAATATCTTAAGGCCATGGGACAGGAGGAGGAGGATGAAATCAAAAGAAAAATGAAAAGAAAGAAAAAATTCTAGGACAATTGTAAGTTAAAATATAGTATCACTGCAGATAAAAACAAGATGGTTTGGCTTGAGCTGCATGCAGTATATATGAAGGGTTGAACTCCTGACACGAATAACAAAAGCTTACAAAGACTCCAAATGGGCTTTGTGCAGGTGCATAACCCATGTATTTCAAAGTCAACTTTCAGGAGAAAGACCTGAGTCTACTGGGTTCCTCTCATCTAGTGAAAAGAAACCTATGTTCTTGTAGCCAGTTATGTTGTCTAGATTCCACTATATGTGGCTTCTTTTCCTGCAGCATTTTACAAGCCTACAATTTGAAAGCCATGGCAATCAGCTATGAAGGATGAACTCAATTCACAATTAACTCTGTACTAATTCAATGTATATCTATTTGTTCACATCTTGTGAACAAACAAATGTAAAAATTATATGTAGTATTGTGTACCCATTGAATAAACCTTGAATAAAGTTAGAAAACTGGCTTAAAAAGAGCAGTAATTGGGAGCTCTTTGTTTAATCCCTGAAAATCCCTGAAAAATAAAAACTAACTTTTATCATGCCAATTCCACTGTTTTGTACTGAATTCTTTGCTAATCCTTTTTCTAAAGGACTATCACCTTGTGGTCAGCAATAAAGGCCTCAAAGAAGATAAATATTCTCTTGCTTCACAAAATTGATTGTGGCACAAAGAAACATGTGGAATAATAAATTTATTAGTTGAAAAAGCTACAAGACTTTATTTTTGCTTCACAATCTAAAATGGCTATCGTTCTAAAACTAGTATTTTATTCATTTTTCTCTTAGTATTACTGAATATGTAGTTAATTTGCTAACAGTTAAAATACTGATTAATTTAGAACACATCTATCTGTCTATCATCTATTTTCTCACCGTGCTAAATACTGATTTAGCAGAAAGTTCTATTGAATTTAAAGCAGATCATTCCAATGTCTTAAAGATTAACACTGTATTGGAGTTCTTTAATGCTGGAAAACAGATTTTATTAAATAAATAAAAATGCACTCAGGAGACTCACTGAATTTGTGGTACTTATTTAAAAAAAAACAGGTTTGGATTCAGATAAAATGACAGACCCAATAAAGTGAACAATATCAGTGAACACATTTTTTAAAGAAAAAAAACAATAAATTATAGAAACTTAAAGAAGTCAAAGACGATAAAAATTTACAACAGACATAAATAGAATAAAAATACAACTGAAGTCAATAGGTTTGCTCTTTGAGTCCTACTCTCAATTCCTTGTGAGCTTCTCATCTTCTTCTATCTTTCTTAGAAAACAGGAAACCTGTTGTGCAATGATAAAGGGTCTGATGTACAGACAGAAAGAGAGCCAGAGAGAAAGGGAAGGAGGGAGGGAGAGACAGAGAGAGAAAGAAGGATACTTCCAGATAAAAAACTGCTCTGATTAGCACAATAGTAACCTTTGGAAATATATATTTTTAAAAAGAATAACTCCAAGCACGGAAGTATAGAATGCTGTGTTGTAACTGCCACCTGGTTAGAAGCTGCAAGTCCCCTGAAAACCAGCATGATTAAAAATACAAATATTAAATGTGCCAATCCAGCCTACTTGATGTCCATAAACATTTCCATCTGGAAGCACCTTTAATGGAAAAAGAAGCAATGAATAAAGCAATGCTGAAGGCAAACAAAACAGTAAAGCAATTGGTCATGACTAAAGAAGTAACTCATTTTTAATTATCTGATTAAAGAAGTTAAGTATTACAGGTTGAAGAACAAGAGAGAAAGAGAGAGAAACATAACAGATCAAAAAGTAACAGGCAAGCTCACATATGCTAGAATGGAAAAATGGGAAGCAAATGTCTGCAAGCAAATGCAAACTTTTTTGAGACTAATCCAGAAATGCATGCATGTAATTGGAGCTTAGCAAAAAATAAATTTTGGACCATTTCCAGACCAGTATTAAACATTAGATAAAAATATGGTATGGGGATTCTAAGAAAGAATACAGCCTTAAGTAGAGTACAGGCTGACCATCAAATGCTTCAAATCTTTTTAAGCAAGATTATGTATTCTGGATTACTTAAACCATCATTGTGAAAAATCTTAAATATGCCAATTTAGTTTGAGTTAATAACCCATCTGAAATCCATGGAGCAAATATACTTTCTCCTTAGTTGAACCAGATATAAAATATTTTGCTTGCAGCTGACAATATTTTTTAAACTATTAATTAAATGGATTTTGGGTTGCTTTATCTCATTGTAATTCCAGAGTTACTGTTATGTTGTGTAGACACTCAAACCAAATAATTTTGTTCATCCAGAAAGAAGAAAACATTGCCTTCTCTAAAGTTGCATATTTTCTGAATCATAGAATCAAAGAATTGAAAGAGGCTTTTAGGAGACTATCTGCAACAATCAGGTTAAAACTTCCCTGAAAGTTGACTGCAGATATGTTAATTCAAATACATCTACTGCTGTGTAAAGAGTAAGTAACACATATAAACTTAGCATTCTTTTGACAGATAAGGGACTCTGATAAATGATACAGGTACAGCAACACCAAGGTTGTACTGTCAACAAGTCCTAACATTAAATAAACTTACCTTACAATAGATAAAAAGGTCAGTGAATTGCCTGAAATAAGATGACTAAGGTTAGCATTTTCAAGGTCTTGCAGATAAGACCCTAAAATGCCTAAACCAGGATCTTTTAAAGAAACTATTTATTTTCATATAAGTCTAACTAATCCTTGTACTTAAAATACTTAAAAAGTTCCAATATTAAGTGATGCAGATTTTGTCTTTAGTGCCGTCTAACATACTTAGTAAATATTTCACAAAGATTAGATGCCATTCTTGCTGCTGTGTGTACAATATATTAACATTTTTGTTTGACAGCATAGACATTATTTTGATGTCCTACTTAACCTATTTGCCAGATGTCCTATAATTACTTGTTTTCTGTAATTTTATATCTTAAATGTGAACTTTGACTTTAAAAAAAAAAGTGGTTTATAAATTGTATAATTAATTAACAATTTATATTTTACGCAAATTACTTATATGCAAAGTATGGATTTTGAATAACACTTTTTAAAATGAAGATTGCTATGTTTGTTTAATTTTTTCCTCTATGAATTTTGTTTACATTTTTAAAATGTAGAGATTGCTTCTCTAGTGAATAGAGGGATACCATAAACTAGGGAACAATTGCACAATCTATTTATTGTTAATTAAACCTGGGAGCACAACAATGTATTAAAATAAGTCAATTAATTAAGCATAGCCTCTTCAATCACAGAAGATACAGTTAGACTTCCATTAAAAAAAAGGCAGTCCACTGAGCTGAATGAACTAGAATATCCAATGTGGACAAAGGACGAAAAGGAAGGAAAGGAGAAAATGGGGGTAGCACTAAGCACCAGCCCACTAGCAAATGAGTCACACCTGCTCCAATGACTTCTTCAATCTTCACGAAAGACACATCAATTTCCTTGGCAAATTCACGGACAGCTTCATTTGGGTCCTCATATGTAAAAGGATCAATGTAGATCTTCATTCCAGGGGAGCCTTCTCATTTTAGCGGGATAAAAGGAGAGAGAAAAAAGAATCATATTCATCTCTGGGAGGAGGGTAGAATAGCACCCTGAAATTAAACCCTTCTTTCTTCCCTGATTTTATTTTTTAAAACCAGGATCTCTTTCTGAGTTGGACAGTTCATTATCCCTTCTGTTCCAGTCTTTTCTTATTCTCTACTTCCCTTACATCTTTTCTTTTGCACTCTCCCTGAAAATTCAGGACATATTAGTTATAATGGATCAGGAACAAGAAATAGGTTATATCCAAAAACGGGTGCACATTTTTACTTATCGAAGCCTTACCAAGTCCATTAGCAAGAAAGTCAAAGAAAATAGTGCAGCTAGAAGAACAATATTTATTAGCCCAATGCCTTTTCTGCTTCCCTCTGATTGTGAGGGGTGGCTGTGCCATAGCAGTGAATGCAGGAAAGAAATAGAAGCAAACTAAGAAGGAAAATGAATGAAAAGGGGAGGGAAGAGAAAAGAGGAGAGAAGAAAGAAAGAAATCACTTTGGAAAAGTAAGTTGTCTTGAGAAATTGAAAACAAAAGGAAAAAGGAAAGATAAAACACAATCAGTACCTAAGAACACTATTAGTGTGCTCTTTTAAAAGTAGAGTTATATAAAGACAAAACAGGGACTGAAAAAAAGAGGATAAAATCATTTTTCAACAGTTTAATGTTCTAGAAAGCTTTCAAGTTGATTCAGATTGACGAGCTTGCTGCTTGGAGTTAAAGGTCTTCTTACAAGTCTTTTTTGTTCAATTCACAAGAGCAAAGCTATGCAGGAAAACTACTTTGCTAGTTCTATAGGAAAAATGGCAGAAGATTTATGGCACTTCCCTTAATGCATAATTTAACCCATTTTTATTTACTCAGCACACCTTTTGATTGTTTTGTGGCTCATACTGACAGAATGTAGCAATTACAAACTTGAGAACATCTAAACAATAAAATACAATTTCCATAATAAATATTCTTCAGGTTTCTTTTACCCTTCTCTAAATGATTTTCTTTGTAGCTGATAAAACTCTACCAGACATGACTGGAAGAATCTGAGAGTGCTGAAAAGACTTTAAAAGAAGGGTAGAAACCTTGTTATTTCACAAATCTTAAGAGAGATCTTACATTCAGAAATATAAATCACATACATTTTATAGTGATACATATGAATCTAAGAACACACAAGTGTGGGGTGCCACTAAGGGTGAAATATTTTTTTTCTGTTAATGGCTAGATGAAAAATCTAAGATTCTCATCCCTTCCTGAACTATTTTCTAGACCACAAGAGTCTTCAGTTCCCTTTTCAAAATGACAAAACCGCAAGATTTAGGTGATTGTTAACAGCTTCAAACATCAAACTTCTACAAGTGATTGGAAGTTTTCCAGTTTCCCTGGTACATGGTACATGCTGTAGGACAGGATGCTCATATTCTTCAGTCAAAGGACTACCCTTGGGCTATGAATATTGTCTGAATGCTATTTCAAGACCATACTTCAATAGATGTGAGTGTGGCTTATGTTTTATTTAAATATAATTCTATAGTATATTAATTTCCTAGATCCATATAGTTCTGATTTTTACCTTCTATCAGATTTTTTAAAATGAAATGCCACTTTCAGAGGGTCTTAATCAAAAAAGATTCAGGTATTCTGGATCACTCATTTAATATTAAAATATATTTGATTTTCCTCCAGAAAACATGCCTAGTCTGAACCAATAATGTCTAGATGACTCAACCAATTGCTTCAGATGTTATTGTAGGAATAGACAACTAGTAATCTATAGACCACATGTACCATAATTCTTAACTCTCTATCATTGGCAGCTGGCCTGTAGGTAACTGAAAGGTGTCAGAAAGATAATAGAGAGAAGAAAATAAATTAGAAAAGAAGGTTCCATACTTCATTACTAGATTAATTTTATAGTGCTAAATCTGATGTAGAGTATTCTGATATCTGAACAAACTATTAGGTACACATTGGTCCAAAGCTGGATTCTTCCATTGCCAACAGTGAAACGTGCCAGGAAGTCATCTCTGTTTTGACTGCTTCATAAATGCTTCATCACATAGACTTTTACTGTCCATAAATCCTTTTATAAGTGCAGCCAATTCTCTAGCAGAATTACAAAGGAATTTACAACATGATAACCAAGTCTGGTTTACAGATTGGAACAGCAAAACAAACATATAATTCAGGTGATCAATTTGAGGGCGCGATGACCTTGTAACATAGTACTAGCATACTCTCTGCAAGTGTAATGTGGCTTCTAAATGCCCAGCAGTATAGAATGAAGGGCCAGGGAGAAGGTATATGCACAACTGATAAATGGTTTTGAACTTGTTAAGAAAATTTGCCATAGTTTGGAACTACCCTAGAGGTAAAGGTGGGCTGACATAATTAGCACAGCATGAATGAAAGCTCAAAGATCAGAGGATGAAAAGCACATCCTGCTATGCAATTATATGCTACATGCAACAACTCTGGTACTAATGATAGAGAATAGACTGATGCATATTTCTAGCTGATAGTACAAGCTTTGTTCTTTTATCATGCTGAGAATTAGCAGCTTCTCCATTCTGCAAAAGGAAAACATTTTGGTACTTCAAAGATTGCTTACTTCTGTATCACCAACAGATGGTAATCAACAGAAAGATGTATTTCCTCAATTTTAGATTACTTTTTAAGGGCACTATCCTGCTTTATGGGTACTTTACAATAACTGATAACAAAACAATAACTGTCTATAATATTTTCCTTCTCTTCTATAAATATTCCTACTGGGGTTTGCAAAATGTTTTATTTCAGCAAATATTCAAACCATGAAAAAATATTTAGTCTCTTTGGATCATGGAATTTATATCTGTCAGTGTTCTTTTGTTTATGACTCTCCAACTTTCAATCAATACCTTCTAGAAAATAAAAATGTACGTGAGAATTTTGATCATAAATGTAAATTATGTGTTTGTTATTTTAACCTTTAACACATGGATTCATGAAACTTTCTATGGAAATCACTGTAGTCTTTTAACTTTGCTTCTTCCATGCCAGCATTCTGTGAATGAAGGGCTACACATCTTAAATGTTCTTTATTCTGATACATTTAGCATGCAAATATATAAGAAAGTAAATATATATGAAGATTCTGTATGATGTAAAGATTATAACCTGACACAAAGATTGCCAATGAAAAAAAAAGTTCGTAATTCTTATGTGTAGTGTGTTTTCCATGCTAGTATCAATAGCCACCTGAGATGGACACCCTCATTAAATTATGTTTTTGTACTAATGCATGGTGATACAGTACTGTATATATTGAAATATTATCCCAGTGATGTGTTTCTTACAATTTTGTTGGCCATCTTTGCAAGCCTGAAGAATCAAATAGAAACAAGTAAAACACAATCCATTTAAATGTCACACTAAACTAACTTATCCAATAGACAGACAGCAAAAAATCACAGCCAGCCAGTCTGGTTTAGTGATAAAGGCACTAGGCTAGAAAGCAGAGAGGCTGTGAGTTCAAATCTTGTCTTAGGCATAAAAACCAGATGGGTGACTTTGGGCCAGTCACTCTCTCAGTCCAATCAACCTCATAGGATTGTTGTTATGAGGAAAATAGGAGGAGGAAACTATGTTGTGTGTGCCTTGAGTTATTTGTAAAAATAATAAAGATGGGGTATAAATAACACTCTAAGTCTTGCCAACATTTACATCATTTACATTTATATCTATCCATACATACATAAAAGGAGCTCAGTCTGTTCCAGTTGTTGGGGAATTTATTTTTATTCATCTTAATTTTAGTTCCTTGAGCACTCTGATCACCATTAGCCATAGAGAAGGGGTGATTCTCTTAACATTTTACTTCTAATGTATGCTACATAAATTCAATTTTAAATTCAATTGTTAATAACAACTACATTGTTGACAATATTTCTAGATATTTGGGAAGTATTGATTTGACATATTAATTTAATGCATTATGTATCCCTTATTTCCATTAAAATGTAAGGTATCTGAGCTTGTCAGAAAAAAAGCTTTTCATCCAGATCCTGGCTGGGCCTAAATTTCTTAAACTTTACGAATGAAATTTTGAGTAATAGCTGGAAACTTCCCAATATGAACTTATTTGTAAAACTATTGTGAAAATCTGTATCTGTTCCTTAATGGCCACCCCATCAGTTAACTGTCAAGGTGAAAGTTATATTATTTTAGATAATTTCCTTACTGATCATGGGATATCTAACTAAAGCTAATAGAGTCAAGCAATAATCACATGGCCAATCAAACATGACTTTCATGCATGACAATTTCATTGTTATTGATGAAGGCAATCTGGCTGTTTTCTTTTCCCTTATACTTTGGTGTTTTTTTTTAATGGAGCAAAATAAAGTAAAAGCAAGGGTGCACAGGAGATTAGAAATTTAGTGATTTAGCAACTAAGAGATTGGATCTAATTTTCTGCCTTTATTTAAGAGATATTCTATTAGCCATTGTTATTTTGAGGAAACAATATGACATTAAGAAATGTGCACTGAAAAGGGTTAACATAGATTGTTCCATCCATGCTGAAGGTTCTTATAAAAATTTCTCATTAATTTAGAAAAGTAAGGGATCCAGGCTGAAAACCAGTCACAAATCTAGCACACCCAATTTTCTTTGCTCCAAATAGGACAAACACTGAAAGTAGGCAATGGTAATGAGGAATGAAAGTTGTCCAGTCATCACATCCTTTTAAACAATTTCTTTCCTGAGGTTGCATCAAAATATAATTTAAAGTATGTTCTGCCGAAGAATGTATGACATGTGTCATAGCATTCTCTTTGGATTCGTTCCTTGGAAATATCACAGTTACAACACAGAATTTCAGAGGAACAACCCATTGATTGCCTACTGTAAGTAGAATGTTTCCTAGCTGTTTGCAGTTTCTTTGAAGTCTACTCATCAAAACTCCAATCCAGACATTTATCAGCACCATTTCATCTCCATATCATTCACTTTGGACCCTCATATCTCTTGCCGTGTTCAGTCTTATGTTATATTACAAACATAGTTATATAATATTACTTCGGCTTAGTTAAAAACATAAATACATAAAAAAATCAAGCATGATCTACAGAAATATTTTGATTACGGAAATAGTGATAATGCTAATACATCAGTGTAAACTGATAGATCTAAAACTTTTAAGCTATGCATTTCTGTCAATTTAAAGAAGTGCCTATAGTAATAATCTAAAAGAAAGAAATGGTTAGGTACTACAGTATTTTCATATTTACCACATTAATTATAGAGATTTGGATAAGTTATTCTTATTCATATTGGTCTTATTAAAGCAATTTTAATCTGTTTAAAATCATTAGACCCAACAACAGCAAACTATGTTGTCCCATATAATTTCAAGCAGAATTTACAGATAACTACATTCAAATCTTAGGAATACACTGAAACCAATTTGAAGGTTAGCAAATGCAAAAGCTTCTATGAAGCTTTAATTCTGTTTCATTTTAATATTCATTTGATTAACCTTTACTATCATGATACAGTAGCATATTCAGGTCTATCCATTTGAATAATAATGAGGATGTTCTCCTCTACATTTTAGGCTCACATTGTCTTTTTAAAGAAATAAAATGTCTGGGAGACTTTGCTTCTTACAGTGCATATTGGATTTCAGCTGCTCCCAATTTGGTTTCCTACCTTTTATCTCATTTCCTGGTTTGGCTGAGGTTTACTTAGGTATTGCTGATGGCTGTAATCTATAGAACCCCAAAGAGTTATGCACATTTGTGTTAGAGAGATTTTCCCCAAACACCTGGGAACTATCAAATATAATTGTTTGCAGCTGGTTCTACATACCCTGTAAGCAAATAAAGCATGTGTAGGTAGGCTGTAACTATTTGGTGGCTAGGCTTGTGATTATCCTACTCACTTTACTAATATGTTAAAAAGAACCTTGATTGTATAAAAACTGATTCGCTGCTTTCCATGACCCAGACTGAATTCAGGAAGCAATAGGAATGTGATCTGATTATGAAACAGGAGATAAGAACATTTTCCAACATTTCACTGTCCCTGAGAAATCAATGCACTCGAAAAGCATATTTTTAGACTGAATAAAATACCAAGTTTTGATGATACTTTCTTCCAAGACCTTGCTTTTGCTTGCCAATCAAATAATGACAGGCACAAATACAACTATCCTTACTGTATTCTATAACAATTGCAGAAAGACCAAAGACAACCACTTATTTCAAATAAACAACTAGCTCGGGATCATATGGCAACGAGTGCTGTATATCTTGGCTTTTCATTTTGCCTAAACGAAGCTGGGTAAAAAAGTGTTTTTAAAACTACTTCAAATATCTAGCTAAACAAATGCCAGGAGAAAAGCCTTATCTTCTGAGGTTAAGGATTTCCTTCAGGGCTTTTCGTGAATCCTTTCATTTACTTAGTTTCCATGTTCTCTGTTGTTAATTAGTTCTGTTGAGCATCTGCAAAGGAAATTCTGATATACTATGCTTGCTCTTACTTTGTTCTCTGCCCAAAAGGTTTGTAAGCATCCTTTTTGGCCAGAATGTATAAACTGTTTCTAACATAAAGGAACTATAGCAACCTTAAGATAATATATCTGTTCTTTGCCTAACATCCATTTTTTCCTTCTTTTTTTGTCCCCTCCCCCCAAGTTGTTTTTCAGTCTTCAACTCCAAACCAGGCGATTAAAAGATATGACTATTATCAAAGCCTTACAACAAAGTACTTACAACTTTCCTGGCCCATCCATAACCTTCCAGAGGCTTCTTGCACTCACCTCTACCAGTACTGTAATGCTGTAGTTTATCACTGTATACTGCCTCTTTGCTATACGCTCGCTTCCTAGGAAAATAAAAAATAAACATCAGTTCAAATTGTGTCCAAATTGTAAGATTGAGCACACTTCAAAAAGCATTTGGAAGCAATGATTGTATAAATACTCCACTTTTCTAATGCCTGTGCACCACCTTCCAATATTGTTTTTTTTCTCCTATGACCCCTGCATATATTCTCCTATGCTTCCTCTGGTCCATGGCCTATTACCTATTATTCAGACATGAGAGAGAAACTAGTGCATTGTTTTGGCATCAACCAGGCAGTACTTGCATTATAATAAACTTTCTATGCTTATTCGGTTCACCCCTCCCAATTATGTTTTTCACATATGGCCTCCTTGAAATATCCTAGGGGGCCATATGGCTCTGAATTGATAACTGTGCTATAGACCAAGTACTTTGTAATTCTAGCTCTTTCATCATGCTATCAGAAGAGTCTGATGAGGATAAGACTCAGTTTGCTTCTCTAGGGGGTGGGGGGAATCAGTTCTGTGTTTAGGGCTTTGTTATCAGCTTCTGGCTGAGAGAAGGAACCATCAGCAATAACTATGCTGAACTATTTTAAAAGAAGTCTGAGTTTGTAATATGATGGTAAGGTCCTTTTCGATCTAGACAGCTCCCACATAGGGGAGAAGGTGATCACATCCAATTCATAGCTGTCCACGTAAGGATCAATTTGTAGATTACTAAAATAGTAATTATTACTCTTATGGGATAATTTCAGGCAACAGGATTAATTTAAACCAATCCATGATTCTATTTCCTGCTGTCTTCTGCTCTGGTTGATCTAATCCAGGGGTGTTACAGTTGCGGACTGTGGGCTGGTTGTGTCATGTGCTGGCCCCACCCGGTTTAGTGAAGGGGAAAATGTCCCGATGCGTCACATGCCGATGCCGTGACAATGTGAATTTGACACCCCTGATCTAATCCATCTGCTCTGTCTTCACTGGAATTTTCCTGTGATTAAGTAAAATACCTTTATTTTCCCTGGAAGATAGGTAATACAATATACCCAGGATTATCTTTTTCCTTTAATAAGTGCACATCCAATTAAAAGGGTTATTTCAGATTTAGATGTAAAGAAAAGTTGGTTTTAAATATAGTTTGTTGAATGAATCACAATGGCTGAATTCACACAGAATAAGAGGCAGAATGTTTATATTTTTCAGGCTAAGGCTGCATTTGGCCCTTGGTTGGTAAAATGTAAGCATAACTCTTTTTGATTTAGTTAAATTAATTTACTTAAGTACAGTTTGTATGTATTTAATATATTTCACATAAACGGTATTTAAGTAATTTAAATTTAAATAAAAATTACTTAATTCTCTTCTCACATATGAATACATTAAACAAACATTTCAATAGACTTTGAGGGGCACACCAAAGGAGGTTTCACATTGTGTACCTCCACCATGAACTTACAAGTTTATAATTCATAGCAGCTGGCAGCATATAAATCTGTAAATCAAAGCAATATAAACCACATCATGGCTCAGCATAATTGACAAGTCCATCCCTGGGTCCTTAGTAGGCATATTAGCATTGCAAAGTTGATTAGTTGATCACAAATTAAAATGATTTCTACATTAGAGAATCCATTCCAGAAATGTATCAGGGCAGGGGTGGGTTCTAATTTTTTTTACTACTGGTTCTGTGGGCGTGGTTTATTTTGTAGGTGTGGTCATGTGTCTGAGTGGGCATGGCCAACTTGACATCACTCACGCCCACTCATGTGACCCCCCACCAAGCCACACCAACAGGAAAAGGTAGGAAAATTTCTCCTCCTTTAGTGGCCCCGCCCCATCCCTTGCCCCACCTGCCATCCCCAAATTGTGGCCCACTGTGAGACGTGCATCTTACTAGAGATTGCCAGCTCCACCGCGTCTGTCAGCCGTTGC